>PDNC01000003.1:0-284874 GCA_002572885.1 Blastomyces parvus
ACAGAAAAGAATCAGTTCACAACAGAGATTGGAATGAAAAATATAGAAAAGAAAAATTGAATTAAAAACAAGAGTAAGATAAAAATGCGAATGTTATCTCTCTGTGGAAAATATAATTTATACCGACAAGGGAAAAAAAGAGGGAAAAAAACGTCATTTGATCTCAGCCCCTCGTGAATCCCGCGGGGGGCAAAAAAAAAAAAAGAGCCTTCAAACATACGGCAGCTGGATGACAAAAGCATACTCGGGAGTACGTCGTCCGAGACAATATATTCCTGTATCTGGTGGACTCACTGGCTTTCTCAGTGCAGGCTGTTATCTTGTCTACTACTGGTCAACAATAAGTGGAATCTCCAAGGCGTGTATCCAACCGGCGCAAGGGCTGATTCCTTGAAGTCTAGATTTGTTAATTATGTCCTCAAAAACAAGCTTTTTTTTCATTCATATTTTGCATAACCTAAACGGCCACTCCGTCCATGCTCCATACATGTGATTGATCGACTCTATGAACCACCCACCCGGCTTGGTAGCAGATCCCTGAGTTATCCATTGAATTAATGCGCATTAACGGAGTAATGAACCGAGGGACCAAATGGGGTTTCATCCCTTCGCATTCTTATTCGTATTCCTGGAGAGCTCCGCGTTTTGCTGAACGCTGGAACGACTCTCGAGATTCTGCCGTGCAGAATCTGTTATTCCAGCCCTGTGGACGCCGAGTCAAGAGAGGTTCCAATTGTCAAATGACGTATGAGTTGTGTAAACGATGAAAGCACTAAGTTAGTTATTCTCTGGTGATGTTCAGCGTACTTCTCAGCTGTAACCTGGTCTAGCATCCGTTGTGGGAAGAACCAACACATCTCAAGGGCTAGCTCGCTAAGCTGTTCCAGAATTTTCTGCGGCTCAACAACCCGCACCATACGACTGTGGCTTGGGTCGGATTTACAAGCAATAGCTGATTGGTCGCCTCGGCATCTCGGGGTGGCGAATGTCGGCTCTGGCGCCAACCCGGGCCCGATCCCGTGGGCAGCGCCGAGCTTAAAGTTACCAACCGTTGTCCGGGCCTGATATCTCGCTCATCCCCAAGGTGTCCAGCAATGGGATCTTGAAATTAATTCTATTATTGTCGATGCCAATGCAAACAATCCACGCTACTATTAATAATAACTAGCTAATTCAAACAGTCCCACATGCCGTTCGGTACTGCCGCAAGTTCCAGCAATGAGGACATCACTCGGAACTCTGCATTGTTGTTCAACTGCAATGCGCTTTCTCAGAGCCGCCAAATCATATACTCAACCAATTGTATAATTGACATCTCACAAAACAGTTAATTATATACTGTGAACCTGAGCACGTCCTGGAATAATGCGAATGTTCTGCAAAGCTGGTTTGTTAGTGTTGGATGAGTGGGCGGCCTTGGATTCGCATGGACAAGTCCTGGGCAAGACAACAGCAATGTCACCAAAGATTCATATTTTATTAGTTGCAAGGCACAAAAGTGTGTGAAAATAAAGAGATTTGTTTAGTGGAAATAAGAAAACAAATAACAGTGAAATTAAATCTGCTAGATATCTAATTGAATGATAATATAATATCATAAATTTTCGGGTAAGAGAAAGCCCTATTTTCAAATAATTAGTGAGCATGATGTTCCGGAACTAGATCCAAAGCACATTTGGGTATGTGATGCCTCCTTCCGTGAGTATTCAATTCAGCGCCGAAAATATAACTATCAGTCGAGTGCCCAAACTCTTTTTGAGCAGTAAAGCGCAAAGAGCGTGTGTATATACGGATGACAAGACTGCATCTGGGTCGGTAAAAGTATAGGAACTTTATGCCCGCTCTGCCAATGCGTCAGTCCGTTTCTAAAATTAGAGTTGGCGGTAACCTCCTCTCGCATTCTTAACTCAGGGGTCACCTCCTTTAGATAATGAAATAACTATTCGCCTTCCTACATCATGCTGTTAGTAATACACAGATTGGCTTTGATGAAAGAATAGGCGGCATAACGTACAGCGCAATGATAGCGTACAGACTTTTTATTCAAATGCCATGCCAGCTTGCCCGGTATCAACGCGGCTTGTGTTCAAAGGGCTCAAGCCATCTTCCTTAGCCCTGAGCATCTTATTGAAGTCAACGCCCTCGTTCGTTTTTAGCGGTATTGTTCATATTGGACATCTAATAAAGGACCCAGCATGTCAAAGAAATCCTGTCCACCCGACCACCCAAGCTGATTAGAGCCTAAGCCAGCAAAACTCATCAGAGGATCCTGTTGGAAAGAGCTATAGTCGAAAGTTCCAGTTGGAGGGTGCATAGACAGATAACTGCTCGGTTCGCTAGTTGCCGCAGAGACACTCGACGAGCTACGCAAACTGTAATCTGGTTTTGGTGTCACCATGGGCTCCGTGTTTGCTGAGTCCACCGGATGGTCGTAAGCGTGACTGTTGGCGGCCGTAGGAATGTCGGATGTAGTTGCTCTATCTTCAAACTGATTACGTTGTGACGGCGTATTCCCGGCTGCCATATTCTCGCTCTGGCAATGGTCATTTCCTATTGTTCCCATTACGCGACTTCGAAGGCTAGATGCCAATGCGGTGAGAAGTTCACCAAACCGGTTGCTCAAGTGGACGTCATCG
Organism: Blastomyces parvus; assembly: GCA_002572885.1. Lineage (NCBI taxonomy): Eukaryota > Fungi > Ascomycota > Eurotiomycetes > Onygenales > Ajellomycetaceae > Blastomyces > Blastomyces parvus. Next base: position 2,637 of record PDNC01000003.1, read on the forward strand.
ACTACGCACGTACAAAGCGCTTCGGCAGTGCGTTCAACTAACTCTAGCGAGACCATAGTTTCTTCATCCTTATCCCCAAGGGCAAACGCCTGAAACACTTGAAGTTAGAGCTTTTGGCACCAGAGGTCGGCAAATCCACGTCTCTGTAAACAAAACACATACCTTCAGGCAAAACATAGCTCCCGCCAGAATCCTTGAATAAGTTCGTATAGGGACGTGTCGTAGGTGATTGTTAGGTACGAGGTCCTCCACGACGGTTTGCAGAATTGCCCTAGCAGCGAAAACTACTTCCATGAAATATTCCTTATTGCCTTCGAAGGTATTCGGCACCGATGAAACTCGCATGCCCGTACCATCACTAGAACCGCGGCCACGGTGCTCAATAACAGCCTGAAGAGCTACACTATTAATAGAGACTCGAACATATCCATACTCTATTGAAAGTATAGCCCTCATTGGCTTTGATACTATGTATGAGCAACGTTAGATCGTACTCTACACGTAGCAAGTCGTACAACGACGGCGAATCAACTTACATTTTGCTCGATCAAACTCCATCTGCCACTCTCTAAGCAAGGGGTTAAGAACACGAAGAATTGCAAGATATTCACCGCTTCGAACCATCTCCCTTGTCCGATCCCGAGAAGTAAACAACAGCTCGTTTCCTCGTTTCATGAGAGACGCAACACCTATCCAACATCGAATAGTATCTCCGTGCTTTAGACTAGCCTCATGGTGAGTGACAGAAACGGACGTCAGATTTTTCCACCCTACTTTAGTGAGCAGTCTATTCAGGTTCAATGTTTCGGGGAATATAACTGTCTTACCTAGTCTTCCTGAGGTCTGGGTGAGATATACCCAAAGTAAATGCTGTACGCGATACGCGCGTTGGCTCGAAGACGGATCATTCCATATATCCCGCCGAGACTCTCGAGCTCCTATGGTTGTGTTGTCATATTCATCAAAGATACCAAGCTCAACCGCAAGAGCCAGCGCATTCCCCAGCATGGACCAGCACATGCGATCAGATCTCCACACAGGCTCTAACCAATCAATCCGAATGCGGCCACCAATTCCCGCGGTACTGGCCCGGGTCCGTCGGACATCGTCTTTGACTATTATGCTGTCTCCGTCATCGCCTGCCGGGACATTAAGGGAGCGAGGATGCCACTCAGAAAGAAGAAGCAAAGCCTCGCACGTTCCCAGCGTGCGAAGGCTTCCAAAGTTGGACCCCGCAAGAGCGGATTCGGCAGCCTGGCTGGAAAATTCAGTTGAGGAACCGTTATCATGTGTGGCCCCTGCGAACTGTTCCTGCCCGAAGATCATGCGGGAAATCATTCCTTGTAGATGTTGCCACAGGCGCTCATGAACCATATAAGACCTGGAAATGGATCCGGCACCTGAGAACTTCATATACCGGGAGGCAAGCATCAGGATTGTGACGGCAAGGATAGGTTCTTCTTCCAGCAAAATTGGATGCATGGATGGGTCCTGAAAGGAGGAGGAAGAAATAGGGGTGAACGGTGCGAGGTAAGTATGGAAATAGGAAACAAGTTCGATGGCTTCTTCTGCAGTAAAAAGGCCCGTTCGAACGAAACGCAAGTTTGACCAGAGCTGGCGAGGATCATCAGTCCCGGAGCCGTGTTTAGTTGACGATGCTACCGACGGCCTTGGGGGGCCGCTGGTGGCTGCGGCAGGCCTGGCAGATGCTGTGGTGTCGGGAGGAATAATTCCCCGGTCCCGTTCGCTATGCCTCCCTGCTTCCCAGAGAAGCTTCAGGGCATCGTGGGAAGTGTAGGCAGCATCACGAAGGAGGGCAGCCACTGTTTTCTCACCACCCGACGAGCTAGCTTGCGGTCCATAATCACCAGAGGTCATCTGCATGAGGAGATCCTGAGGGAATTTGAATTGGCTACCATTACCGAGCCGCGTTGCAAGGGAATTGGCAGCTGAATTAAACTCATTAAAGCTGTTGTCATGAGGGCCATGTGGGCTAGTAACAGGGCTTCCAAAAGCACTAGGTCTCTCGGACTGAGGCGGATATCCCTCTTCTGGCTGCTGAGTAGTCTGTCGAGAAGTTCCCGCTGCGGTGCCCGCCTTCTTTTTCCCCCGTGTAGCGGAGAAATGGCAGAATTTGCGTTCTCGCCGACATCTTCCACACGGGCCATCATGGGGAGAGTCAACGGAGCCTAGGTCGCAACGAACTCTGCGTTCGCGACAGGGAATACAAGCCTGTAAATAAACATAAGAGATTGTTCATTCGAATTCAACACAGCTGAAGTGCTGAAATGCAGTGGGGGCAGGAGATTATAAGAGATAGACAGTATAGTTATACATGCAATCCGGTTTCGGAGGGCCTTTCCTTACCTGATAAGCACGTTTGTGGACGCGAGCCGGAGCGGTGGACATGGCCGGCCGGATAACCGTGGCAAAAAGCGAGGGACTTTGGCCGCACAACAGAAGACAAGACACCGACAACGATGCCTCACAGCGTATAGTTGACCCTCGCAGACCATCCGCTTGCAGCATCTGAAAGGGCCAAAAAGCTATCCCGAGCCCAGCTGTCGTTCGGCGGTGGCCAGCGTCCGCCGTCCGCCCTCGCCGCCGGTCATGGGATGCGTCGTCTCGTTGCAACCAACTGGCCGCCGTCACGGGACCCGGGCAATTAATTAGGTAATGGGAATTCCGGGCCCGGGCGCGCCTTCCCACGTTCTCCGCACGCGGGGTCTTGGCGTCTTTCCCCCGGCCGAGAGCGTGGATTAGTTATATATGGATATGATGTGGACAGCGTGAACAAGTCAGCGTGTGCGAAAAAGAATGTCATGTAAATAAATAAATAAAATATATGAATATATGAATATACATTGTATACATACATACATGCATACATACATACAAATATCCAGCTTGTTTAAAACGGCTCAATCCGAGTGCCAATGCCTTTCCCACTCGCGACCCTCAGCAATTCCCTGCCGATGGCAATGTCTATAATCCCCATCCCAACACACTTGAAGATCGTGTTTCCTTCCAAAGGCGGCGCCACCTTCCCCTCAGCCACGTCGAGCGGGAATGGCAATTCGCCCACTTCCACCAGCTGGTCCTTGTGTACCCTCGCCTTGATCAGCTCTCCGGCCTCTTCAAGGCATGCCTCTTTCGAGTCCACCAGGATCTTGCTCCCCGATAGCAGCGTCGCAGAGTCGATCTCCTCCATATGCGGCTTGTATGATCCAATCAAGGAAATAAATCGGATCTTATGCTCCCCTCGCTCACCATGACGTAGATACGCATCAGGGAACAGCGGCTGGGTCGACGGCGTACAGCAAAAGATCGCATCCGCCCGCGCAAGGATATTCCGTAACTTAGGGTCGAAATCCGGCTCCACGTTGGAAATGGAGTTAAATGTAATCTGAGGGAACTGGCTTCGAAGCTCTGCTAGCAGTGTTTTGTCAAACTTCTCCAAAGTCTCCAGGCGCCGGTTCACAACAGTAATCGTCGCGATCTTTGCTGCGACTAATAGTAGGGACAATCTGATATGCCACTCGGCCTGCTTGCCAGCACCGAAGACTACAATGTTGGCCTGTTCCGGGAGCCTGTGGTGTAAGAGCGCGATCATAGATGCCAGTGCTGTCCGGAAAGCAGTAATCTGTTGGGCATTGAGCAGGCCCAGTAATTCCCCCTCTGGAGAGAAAATATTGATTGCCCCCTTGGCGGTGCCGCCACCTCCGGGGAGAGTGACGATTTTGATCCCAGTTGTAGTCTTGGTGTCCGACGCAGGCATAAAGAGCGTCGTGTTTTGTAGATTGGTAACTATCGTCTCTCGGATGGGCTGATGCAGCAATTTAGGTTCTGCGGGGTTTGCATTTTCCTTGGAATAAGCCGCGAGGGCGTTCCAGAGGGACAGGAGGAGCCGTCGACACTCATCGACTGTGAGCCCCCGAAGTATAGGGGAGATGTCATCGTCGCGTAGGACCAGCATGTTTTGTCTTATACCGCAGGGCACGGCCAGGGCGAGTGGAGGAGGGGGTTGGGAGAACCGGGCTAATATATAACTTATATTTGTTTGTCCGAGGTGTGAGTCGCTTTCAGATGGGTTAAATAAATACCAGCCAGAGCTGAAATCGACACCCCGCGGAAGTGGTTGGTTATTGCAGCTTTACACGAGCCGGCTCATGATCATTGATCTGTTGGAAATAATGCGTTCGGATATATTCTTATAATACTTCTATTCTTCCAACTCCATCCCCCTCCCCCACTTCCGCGGTTCTTTGCTGGCTCACGCTCGGCCGCTCTCGGGGGTTGTAACTTGTCGAGGGCCCACCACGGCACGGCATCTCATTCAAGACTTCCCCTCTCACGCCCGCGCTGGACTCTGTACTCCCCAGGAAAAACATATCGCTTTATATCCTCCTTCTACCCGTCATTTCAACCAAGTTGGCGCACAGCGTCTGGCTAAAGTTGAACCTTGGACCCAACTTAACCTGTTGGCGTGGCTGTGCGACACCAGAGCCCGGGCTGAATGGATCCGCGCAGAAAGCCCTGATCAAACCCCAGGGCTTCATCCAGCAGTGAACACGAATATCTATCATTCTCTGGGAAAATCTCATGAATCTGCTATTTTACAAGGGTATTATATATACCATGCCATGCTCACCTGCGGTCTGTCTATGTCGGATGCGAAAACTCCAGCATTGCGTTACTTTGTAACAATATAAAAGATTCGTACTGAAGTCCCCGTCCTCCCGGCAGCTCTGGCTCCCTGCCACTCACATTAGCATCTGCAAACACAGTACCCCATCCGCTTATAAGTTCTCGCCAGTAACATGCTTCTGCAGCCTTGGTGAGATATCGTTCGCGGAAAACTTTGACATTGTTGTCTGCTATTCGTTTGGCGAGTTTCTCGTCGTGCAACAAGACCTCCATCTTCTCCTCCAAATTCGAAAAGTCTCGCTCTACCTCGACATAGTTTTGGTGAGGGCCCTCCGCTTGGAGAAGGTAGTGATGGTGCTGGATGAATTGCAATCTGTGGCTTATAATTACAGAACGACACGCTTGCCGATACTTGAGCGATGAGGAGAAGGATCGGCCTAGGAACCATTGGCTGTCTTTTAGCATTCATCTTTCTCTTCCTCGCTGTGAGGACGATTTATTAGGAACTTGGAGAAACGGAGGCCAATCAATGAAGTACCAACCTTCAACGTGTGCGATGAACATATACCGGCAGTGGTCCTCCATACTGATCAGGTTGTTCTTCCTGCTCCACACAAGCTCCTTCACGTCACCCCAGGTTTTGCCTCTGGCAACCTCCAGCAGTCTCCGTCTCAGTTTGGGCGCGAAGCTTAGATTCCCTCTCCAGACAAGCTTCCGTTCTTTCGTTGTCCAAGGAATGGCACTCTCTTGCTTTTTGATCTTTTCAACGACTTCGCTGTAAGTGCCAATGATGACACCTGGGTTATGCCATGCCCAAAAGCCAAAATCCGGTATCAACCAAACCGACTCCTCACTTGCTTTCCTCCCAAGCGTCCAAAGCGGCTGGCCACTACCCATGATATCATCTACCCTATCCTCAATCGAGAAAACGAATTCTATATCCGGTAAACTACCACGGTCTGCAGCAATGGCGCGATGGATGGAACTGAATATTCCTAGGATCTTACGGCGGTGGTCGTCCTGGGCTGCTCTTGTCTCAATCACATAAAGTTCCCCTCTGTATATCATACCTCTCGCCATACCCTTTTGCAAATTGATCCCATGCAACTGCTTTCTAGTGATCCCACCACGGGGCTTCCAGTATTGCACAGCGCGGCTAACGTCCTCGAATAGTCCTGGGAAGGCCGCCTGGCATTGACTCCTGCTGAGGCCTTCGTTGCGATCATCTCGACCATACTGGAATGCCCATTGTTGGGGCTCTAACTCCGTCCGTATGGGGTAATCAAAGGGGGTTAAACAGGAAGTGCAGTTGAAGGTTGTCGAGTGCTGGCATGTGCAATGGCCGGCGGGAATGAGTTGGGTGATAATAGGGTGGACATTGTCTTCGTTCGAGTTCATACCGAACCATATGGTAAATACGAAGGCGCCAAAAAGCGCCACGAAACATGGCAGGACGACCCGGACGACATATCTCTGCCGCAGCAACATTGTTGGCTTTATTAACCCCAAAGAATCTGAGAAGCCACTACACTCCACAGCCGAATCGAGCCACGGTGCCTAGGAATGCCCTGCTGCGTGCCGGTAGGTGATCTAGCCGTAAAGGAGGGAGGAGGACACCGACAAATGTGGTCATCAAAAATTGTCTCTCGTATAGAGAAGTTAAGTTTTTGGGCGGGAATTCTCACAAACATCATGGATTGAGAGCTGGGTGGAGGGCATAACGCTATGATAATAATCATATATCCAGAAGCTTATGAGCCGGCAGGCCCATTGATTCTTTATCACAGCGGGCTCTGCTCTCACTGGCGCTAGCCTGCAGAACATAGTGTGCCCCAGGCGATTTTCCATCGTCGCCACGAAGGGGCCGTTGTTTGCTCGTTGATCCAAGGATCTTCGCCAGGGAGAAGAGAACGCGCTGATTGGGACAGAAAGCTACAAAGCCTCCTTTTCAACAAAACCTTTTATTGTTCTCTCCGAGAGTCGTCGGGTTTACTGGACAATTCAACGCCAACGCCAATGCCAATCTTTGGTTCTTTGTAGATGAAAACGCCCCATTGGAAGCCTCTCCTTTAGAGAAAATAAATTGTGGGGTTACTCTATTTTTGCTGGTATTCATTATTATTGGCAATGCCAGTAGCGTCTGCAGCTCACAACAATATTCAGCGCAGACATGTAGAGTCCGACTTTGATCGGCGGATATCACGCCAATAAGGGACAATGAAATCAGTGACAGAAAGAGTCCGCATGCTCATTGTGCTTTGCGGCGAGTTGAGGATATCGAGCAACCCACCCGGCAAAACTGGCAAAAATAGATTCAGGCAGACATTTTATTAACCCCTGACAGAAATTCAAGCTTACTCCTGCTATCAAATCGCTTGTAGATATGTATGTACGCTGACTTGGAAACCCATGCTCCGTCGGCATAACGAGCCGGACACTTGTTCCAGGCTCCAGAATTAATCGAAAACCCACCGTCCCAGGGCCGAAGATTCGCGGCTCCCCGGTGGCTTCCAATAACGCGGAAGAAAGGCTAAGAAAGGCGCATCACTGAAGTCCTCGATTCCGAAAATTGCGGTCAACTACAAAGCACAGGTGAGTTGACAAGGAGGGACTCTGAGAAGAGCGTTCAGCATTGCTGCCACAAAATCGAGTGAAATATATATATATATAAAGAAGAAGAAAAAACTATACTCTATAGAGAGTGTCAAGAATTCTCATGATGTCTCTGAATGCTCGGGCCCAAAAGACGCTTGTCTTGGATCGACGATCAGCGCCCATCATTGCAATCAAGACTCAAGCAGCTGATGGTGAGAGGCTAGCTCCCGCCAACAGGGTCCATGCCAAAGCCTAAATGTGCTGCTGTAAGCATTTTATTTCCATTTATCATCATGAATAGCCAGCTTCAACCTCTGGCAAATGGTAAAAGTAGCTAACTAGTGAAGGGATGGTTGAGATCATCGGTCATAGTAGCAGATTGTTCCTAATTCATTTTGTTAGCTGGAGATTTTACCCAGTCAGACTGATTTATTAAGACAATGTTCGCTTTTTTGAAGTGTCTTTGCCAGTGATCACTAGTCTTTTTGTAGCGTCAAATGAAACATCATAATTGGAATGAGTTCATGAGCCGAAGCGTACTCGGTACAGAGGAAATGAGACACTCCGTGGTGTGATAGGTCACGGCTGTATATACCCGTGGACAATTCATAGATCACCAAGAAAAACAACAAAGGCTGAGATCTGAGACGGGAGTGCTAGGAATCGGCAATCGTTGTGACACGACAAGCTCAAACCGCGCGGAACTGTCAGGAAATGGCAGGGGTTTGCCGAGCAAGCTGTTGATACAATGATATTCAAATGGTTCAACAGCCATATATATTGTTTTACTACAGAGAGTACTCCGTACGTACTCATAGCAGAGCGCTGCTGTCTCATGTAAGCAAGTACCGACCCAAGACTGTTCTACAGCTTAGGGATAATAATAATGAATCCTTATTTTTCAGTGTTGTTGCACCAAGCTTTCCAAGGTTGGTTGGCCGTTTTCCCCCAGATACTATAGCAACCAACTCCTCGACTTTCAGCCATTTTCCGAGACAGACCGACCCTATCACTTCAATCGACTCAGCCCCGGACTATGCTATAGCTAATCATTATTTGATAAGCCGCGATACCGTACCATCAAATAACGGCGAGATGGCCGAGCGGTCCAAGGCGCCAGATTAAGGTTCTGGTCTCGAAAGGGGCGTGGGTTCGAATCCCACTCTCGTCACCATTCTTTTTCTCGTTTTTTTTTGGTCCCAAGCCCCCCCCCACACTAGTATTCGGAAGAGATAACTATGGGAATCAAACGCCTTGTTGCCCAGAATTGACATCAGTTAACTACAAAAATGGGACACCGGGATTCTCGAAAAGTTTGATGAGCAGGATTATCTATGTAGCTTTCTATTTGTTAATCCGGTAGGTTTACAGAATACTCCGTACATACTATCAGCCAAGAACTAAATCCGTGCCTTACAACGCCTCAGGATGCCCTCCGCGTCCGCTAAACCCGACTACATCCAAGCCCTTTTCAACCATTCTCGACCAAGGACGGCGGCTTGGTGGTCAGGGTTGTCCGCTGTCCGCGTACCAATACTTGGAGACGCTCCGCGTCGTGCCGTCCCCAGGCTTCCTGTCGAGTTCGCAATGCTCTACACGAAACATCAACCATCTGAGGGAAATATTAAATGTGAAACATCTTTAAACCTCGTTGCTGGGGTATATAGCTTGAGAAAGTGGCGAGAATTCCTCTTTGATCGAACGCATGCTGACAAACCGGCTGAGGATGGCTGCGCTTCCGGCCTTGTCGTTGGTGCCGCTCTGGCGCGCACCACCAAATGGCTGTTGCCCAACCACGGCGCCTGTCGATTTGCAATTGATGTAAAAGTTGCCAGCCGTGTTCCTCAGTGCTTCTTCGGCGTACCGGATAACATCCCTTCTCACAGCGAAGATTGATCCAGTGAGACCGTACTCTGACGTACCATTGATAGTCTGGCAGATTTTCTCAAATGCCTCGGCTTTTGTATCGTCGTAGACGTAAACAGCAAGGACGGGTCCAAAAAGCTCGGTGGACATGAGTTTGTGGTGAGGATCCTTGGTGACATAAATTGTAGGCTGGATGAAATACCCCTTGCTACCGTCGTATTTCCCGCCCGCAATCAACTCAAGCCCAGAGTCGTTATTCGCAGCATCGATGACTCCGGCAAGCTTTTTGAAAGATGCTTCATGGATAACAGGTCCCGTGAAGTTCTCAAAATCTTCTGGTGGGCCAGACTTGAGGGCTGCAGTTTCACTCACAAGCACAGATTTGAACTCTTCCCAGCGGGATTGGGGAACATAGGCCCGAGAAGTTGCGCTGCACTTCTGACCCTGGTACTCAAAGGCACCACGGACTGTGTGGATAGCAGCGTTTCTAATATCCGCCGAAGGGTGGATCAGATGGAAATTCTTGCCCCCGGTTTCACCAACAGCGCGAGGATAGCTTCTGTAGGTGCCATTTGCGATCCCCTGCGCTATCTTTCCGTACAACGAGCGGAAAACAGTAGTACTGCCTGTGAAGTGGAGTGCAGCGAATTCCTTATGGCCCAGCGCAACCTTGGTAACCATCTCAGCATCGCCCGGCACGAACTGAATGACGTTAGGGGGGAGGCCAGCCTCGAGGAAGATTTGGTACATGAGATAGCTGGCAGCCATTGATGACGGCGATGGCTTCCATACCACGACGTTACCCATGAGCGCAGGCGCGCCGCACAGGTTGCCGCCAATGGCTGTAAAGTTAAAGGGGGATATGGCATAGACAAAGCCTTCCAAAGGACGGTATTCTACACGATTCCAGACACCGTTTGCATGGTGCTGGGGTTGTTGGGCATAAAGTTCCTCGGCATACTGGACGTTGAAACGCAGGAAATCCGCCAGCTCTGCAGCCGCATCTATCTCAGCCTGCCAGGCATTTTTGCCCTGGCCAAGCATGGTGGCAGCCATGATGTCGTAGCGGTATTTGCCAGCCACAAGATCAGCCGCCTTGAGGAAAACCGAAGCTCTATCTGCGAAGCTCAGCTGTTCCCATTCTGGCTTGCTTTTCAGGGCAGCTTCGATCGCTTGGGTAACATGTTCTTCTGACACATTATAATATTCAGCCACCGCTTCAGCATGCGCAGATGGGTTTGGCTGTCGAGATGGTGTGGAGGGTTTAATCTAGATAGCACAATTTAATTAGGAAACAAGAAACAAGAAACATGGGTTCGAAAAAAAAAAGAAAAGAAGAGAAAAGAAAAAACTCACAGTTTTACCCGCGACCACAGCTGGCACCTCGAGCGGGAGTTTCTGCTTCATAGATTTCAAGGCATTTTGCAGGCCCAGCCGCTCTGGGGAATTTTTGCCATAATGTGGCTAAATGCAGGATACATACACGTTAGCTGTTAATATTTTATATAAAGTGCCGTAGAAGAAAGATACCTACATTTGGCTCATTCCGCGCCCTGGGAACTTTGAACCCTGCGAAACCGCCAAAACCACGAGCCAACCGTGTGGTAGAAGCGATGGGGATAGCCTGCTTCGCCGAAAGCGGGGAGATGGAGGAGAGGGTTGGGAGTCTGTGCATTATTATGTCTGTGTATGTACTGGCTCAAGGGAAAATGGGGCAAAGCAATTAAAGGTGAGAAATGGGATAGACAATCGGGAACAAGAGCAAGCGGAGGGAGAGGGGAAGCGTGAGACTATATATATGATATATATATATATTATTACTGAATTGAATTTGAATAACCGAGCAGCCGTTACGAAGGCACTTATGCGGGGGGAACAACCAACACCAAGCTGTGGCCAGGTATGAGGTGTTCAAGGATAGCTGCTGCTGGAGAACTCTCCCATAGGGCGGATGGCAGCTGCTGGCGCAGGGTTACTATTATAGTTCCAAGTTATAGCTAGCATTTCCTATTTAGCACCTGAACAAGAGCTTCCCCTCACGCTAAGCAAATGCTGTGCGTCCATGTCCACAGATGTCCACATATGTCCACATATGTATCTATAACTAGGGTGGCGATAGGCGATAGCGGCATCCCGGGGCCCAAGCCAAGCATTCCTGGAGGCCTGGTCTAGAACCCGCGGACGGCCAGGGAACCGGAGTTTACATACTACTGCGTACAGTTCACTTCAAACGGTGGCGGAGGTCTCAATAATGATAATAATTGGACATTGTTCACTGCTTTCTTTCTTATCATCCAGCGTATATTCCGCTATCATATGTAACCATTATTATTATTATTATTATTCGCAGCAAATTCGCAGTATTATTCTCATTATATTGCGCCCAGACTCCAGCCTGTCTTCCGTTTGCGGGACTTTCTTCCCACCGATGGATGGATCAGCGGAGAGGAGGGAGGGACGTCACATGACTCCACCCGTAATTTACAGGATAGGCTCGGATAGGCTCGTTTAGCCAATGCTGGACAGGGCCCAGTTCCGCCGCCAAACGAGTCAATCCGGATAACAGAGCAACTTTCGTGGATTTTTATGTGTCACACATCCCCGAAAAGAAAAAGAAAAACCAAAACACCAAAGACAAATGCGAGCAGAAAGATAAGAACGAAAGGAGCGGAGTCCATCATCATAGCCAGTAGTAAGACCCAGGCTGCCCAGCTGTATCCACGCCACTGCCAGATCCGGAGAGTCGTGGACTCGTGGTCCCTCCCACAGAGAGGGAAAAAAAAAAAAAACCCGGCAACGTAGCATCAAATCCCCCTCCTCCCTTGAGGGCTATTTATTTGGTATATGGTCGCGATGGTCCTCCCGCTGTTCACCCCTTTTTTGGCTCATCGTCCACCTCGCCACTCTCTCTCATAGTTTAATTCTCCCCAGAGATATCAAACTTTCCCGCTGCCGTGACATGGCCCTTCAACTCCGCTCTCCTTGCCGTACCATCATCCTTTTCAAGAATAATAGTTTTCAGCCTTTACTCCCCCTCCAACTCTCCCGGTCATTCCACCTCCCAGCCTCCGGGCCACGACGCACTCTAACAAGCGCAACATGGGACGGCTCACCACCACCACTCCCACGGAACGATTACCCCAGGCCTCGTCGTGACATGGAAAGGTTGCCGACGACGGCACTGCTCAGGGGTATCGTTATGCAGGCTGCCATGTCCCAACCATATGTCATGGGCGCTGCATCCGCTCTGGCTCAACGGAATATTCAAATTCTGACGAGCAATCCCCTGCTGAGGTTCCTGCTGGATAAGATCTTCTACGCACAGTTCTGCGCGGGAAGCACCGAGGCTGAGATCAAGAACACGGTTCGCGGCCTTAGGGCGCTCGGGTTCAAGGGCGTGATAACATCCTATGCTCGTGAGGTAGATCTCTCAAATGCCGCTGAAGCTGCCAGTGATGCTAAAGATCAAACCTCACATCAAGGGCATGTTGCTCAGTGGCTAGAAGGTTCCCTGAGAGGGATACACTATTCGAGCCCTGGTGATTTCGTTGCGCTAAAATTGACCGGCGCAGGCCCGGAATGTGTACGCTTGCTCGAAGCTGGTATGCCACCAGATGCAGTGATGTCAGAAGCTGTGACGCAGATCTGTGAATCCGCCAAATCCCGAGGCGTTAGGCTGCTGGTTGATGCTGAGCACTATTCCCAACAAGCAGGCATTGATGCCTGGACGATGGACCTCATGGAGAAGTATAACCAAAATGGGAGTCTAGTTGTGTACAACACCTATCAGATGTTCGTTTTTCCAACACCTCCTGTACTCCTCAGAATTTTCAGGCCTAGTTCCGTGCCGCTAACTTGGTAGCAGGTATCTTAAAGAGTCCACCGCAACTCTTGCAAGACATCTCGAACGCGCACGCTCCGGTAAATTCGCCTTCGGCGTTAAACTAGTTCGTGGTGCATACCTCAACAGCGACCCACGCCACTTGATTCACGACACCAGACAAGAAACAGACCGCGCTTACGACGATGCCGCACGAATGCTGGCGACGCAGCATCTTGATGACCCCTCTGCTCCTAAAGTCGGAGTGATGCTTGCCACCCATAACTCGCAAAGCGTGAAAATGATGCGAAATCTGCGCCAAGAGCAAATGCAGAAACAACTTCCCTTGGCAGAAGTTGTCTATGCGCAGCTAATGGGCATGGCAGACGAGCTATCTCTAAGTCTCATCCAGAAAAGAGAGGTATGCTGCCTCGCGGACCTCCTCCCCACCACCCCCCTCTCTACCTATTGATAGTTGCCGTTAATAGAGATAAAACTGACAAACCATGCCCATCCTCCAGAACGTTATCGAAGAGGACATCCAGGTCTTTAAATATGCCGTATGGGGAACAACAGAGGAGTGTATGATGTACCTACTACGACGCGCAGACGAGAACCGCGACGCAGTTGATCGGGGCCAACTAACCCAGCAAGCACTCTGGCGGGAGCTACGCCAGAGGCTATTTCCGTCGATCTCGGTATAAAAAAGACAGTCATAGGAGAAATTGTGGTGTGGGAATTTTTGCGCAAAGGGAGTCTAGTCCAAGCATAGGCGTTCGGTATATGGGTTCATTTAGCATTGGAGTTAAAGTAAAGCTTTTCAATAGGGTTTTTGGTTATAGACATCTGCAGGCATTCATAAAATAATAACGACGAATTGTAGTTTCAAGGTTGTACATGTACCTACTCCACTTCAAACCCGTGCACCGCCATGTTTCTCTCGTACCCCTCGAACATATGGATATGCACTCGACCGTCTTTCCACAGTCCTCATGTTTAGCAGAAGCAAGCCAAACTACAACAGTCGACTATTTGTCCGGGGGAACTCTAACTGGCCTCTGGTTCTCACGATGGATATTTGAGCGTGGTAGTTACAGTTAATAAATTGTTTGGAGATGTCGTTGTCGTTTGCTGAAATTTCCCGCGATCACCGTGATCACGTGATCATGTTCGGTCCCTTCCGGCGAAATTAACCGAGGACATCCCTGACGCGAGAAAATACATAGATTGAAAACTATTAAACCATCGGGTGAGTACTCTTTAATTATCTTGAGATTTGATTTGAAGGATAAGAAGACCGGTGGCTACCAGGCGAGCAAGAGCAGATGGCTCTCACAAATATTCCAGACAGCATTACCCTTGAAAACGTACTTTGTACAGAAGCCCCTCACCAAAGCTACAGGAATATATATATCCTTCCCCCGAAACCTGTCGCTTAAGATTTCCTGCTTAAATAAGTTCGGATATTTTTTTGGGGGATGACTATACTACGATGGCGTAAATAATCTTCCTATTTTCGGTTGGATAATCAACCTGTCAATGGCAGATAAAGCAAGAGAAATGGTTTATATTGGTTGTGCCGTTAGGGCCTATTTAACAGCAATCATCATTTCAATTTCTCCCTGTCCACTCGCCGGTAGGCTCCAATCAAGTGGAACTCAGTTTCCTCCACAGACTCCCGAACGCAGCTGAGATAGTCGTCCAAGGCGCCCCCGCGTCATACTAGCCACCGTGGCCTTGCCTTCTTGCTTCGGGGAATATCCTCACCCAACGAATGGGGAGGTGACGACTGTTATCAATGTTCTTTTCAGCTTGAGTCCACTGTGGTAGTAAGGGATGCCCCAACCCCGGTCCGATAGAACAGTCGCTATGGGCGCTGTAAATGGACAGCCGGTGCAGATAAGAGCTTTACTTTTGTAGCGGAAACTTGGGGTTGGCGAAAAATCGTCCATGGCCTGAAAATACGGCATGGAATTGCATGGAATTGCTTCTGAGATCGCTATTTCGCAAGTCACTTGAACCCAGGAACGGACTAAAGAAAAGTTTGGGGCAACCCGTAAAGGCTCAGCCTTCAGCGGAAACGGTAGTTTCCTGTGATTCCTTCAGAGCTGCGTTTAGCTTTGCCTTATTTCTTCCCCGGGTGTACACGCGTGTATCATTCGGATCAAACCCTCCATTTCCCCACAGCGCCCATTCTTCAGTTTCCCTCATATAGTCTTCAGGCCGGAACGATGTGCCATCGTTCTTTTCCTTGTCCAGGAGAGTGAAGAACTTGTCGTAGTCAATTCTTGTGTGCCACCTGTCGTTGACGTAGAATCGATTTGACGCAAGCAGTACACAGCAGCTGTGCTTGTGCTCAGCTGCAATGCCGTACCCGAGGCCGCGCCGGGCTAGTTCAGCGTTTAATGCAACGACAAAAGTTACAACTTCCTCGTAGAACGGAACGTTTTGCATGGTTAGCCCAGCACTAGCACTCGTGCTCGTGCCGCAAAATGTTACCCCCTTGACCTCCACAAAGCAGGGAAGACCCTTTTCCACAAGATCAGCGTAACCAACAGCTTCCTCGTCCACATTGAAGCCCTTGACAAGGGTAAGCCTGTAGACAGTCCGCTGGAGGTATCGCTTTTCTCGTAATATGTCTAGGCAGCGCTGGAATCTTTCCCAGAAATCACGATGAAGGGGGCGGTCGATTTTCCGTAGGCTGTCGCGGTTGCTCGCATCGATGGAGACATACAGTTGGGTAACGCGATGAAGCGCTGCAAGTTCATCCGGATGTTGTGCATTGCAGACCAGGAAGCTAGAAATACGTTCATTGTGAAGGAGAGCAAGGAACTCGTTGATGTGAGGATAGAATATCGGTTCCCCGACCAAGCTCAATGCGCAATGTCGAATACGCATGGCTTCAGCAAAGCGTTCAGCCCGAACACCAGGCACACCACGTAGCATTTTAATTTTCTTATAGTGTCCGGTCTTTACCCCGTCGAAAATGAGATCTGGAGGATCAACTTTCCAGCGCCAGGTAGTTCCAACGGGGTTTGTTCCGTGGCGCCAACAGAATACACATTTGTTGCTGCAGGAGAGCGATGGAGTTGTTTCCATACAAAGATGAGATTTAATCCCGTAGAAAGAATTCTTATAGCAAGAGCCACGGCCTCGCAAGGCGGACTTGGTCCACCGGCATATTTTCACACCCGAATGTGAGCCAACTATTGTATATCCTTGCTTGGTCAGAGCGGCGTAGGTAGGCGACGAGGTAGGCACCATTTCTAGCTTAGAGACAGGTTTGGAAACTTGAGCGCGGGACTGTGTTGTGAAATCAACAGGCAATGGCTGAGGGTTAGCAGATGCTTTCCTGCTGTTGGAGCCGCCGAAGTTAATGTCTTCAAGGTCCACAATCTGCTCCTTCTTGCCCTTATTCCGACGGTTCTCGCCAGTCTCGTCGCTTTCTTCACCATCGTCATCAATATCTTCCTCGTCACTTTCCACGGGATCACCGCTTCCAGGAACACCCTCACCCAGTCCTCCAGCCGTCATTAGGTCGACGATAACATCGGTCAAACCATCACACCATTCATTCAGAACTTTTTGGGTGTTGTCCCCTTTCACATCCACCATTCCTAATGGATATGCTCTCTTTTTCCCCGTCAACTTGGCCATCCATCGATCGACTTCTTTTGCCTGTGAACAGAACCCTTCTTGCTCGGTAGGCCAGCCCTCCCGATCGCCAAAGCCGAAAACGGAATATCCGGCCAACCCAGACAGGGCGGACGTATCGATGCGGAAATCATTGTGCGTATCATCCAAATGACCCAAGAAAGTATTAATCATTGTATCGATATTGTAGGTCGGGATCAAAATGCAGTAAAAGAACCTGATATTCGGAGCATCGGGCGGTTTCGGCGCGGTGATGAAGAAGTCGTCAAGCTCGATGTACGAAAGATCAAGTAACTCTGGAGTCAGGAGGTTTGATTTACTATTATTATTCTCCAGTAATGATTGAGCTGTTTTCTGTAGTCTATCACAGAATGACTTGGCATATGTTTCAGTGGCACCAGTTAAGGAGGCGTAAAAGACCAAGGGTTGAATGACAATGTCCTGGGGTAGTCCTCCACCACCGGTCTGGTGTTTGGCGCCATTCTTCGTCGGCTTGATGCCGCGCACCCTTTTGGGTCCATTTGCCGGCTGCTTAGCTTGTTTAGACCTGCTATCAACGGAGGAGGACCTTGAGCGATCGCGATTAGATAAACCGGCTGGCGCTGGGTCATTGTTGGGGAACGATTCCAGCTCGGATTTCGCGTTTTGATTCTTACTCTTATTTTGAGAGGCAGTAAGTGAATCAGGCTGTGGAGTATTGCGCTTATAATTTCTCAGAGCTAGCCGCACAGCAGTGAAAACCACAGCTGCAAGGAGGAGGATGGGGGCTCGGTATCGATGCCACAAGGCGAGAAGTCCTGCGACGATGGTGAGAAAAAAGCGCCAGAGCACAACGGGCATACGTTGATGTTAAGATAAGTATACATACCCTGTGCAGCAATCTCCACGTCTTCCCCAGCCATTTTGCTATTATTTACACCTGCTGCGGCCAAAAATGCGGTGGTATAATATCTCCTCGTCGTCACAAAATGAAGCTGGTGGGGTCGACGATGAGCAACCTTTTTGGCGCAGTGTTTGCTCTGTTTGCTCTATTAGCCTTGTTTGTTCGATGAAAGTTTCACTCACATGACATATCAGCCCTAACTCGGTCGCTTCCCTGCTTGGCAATATATTGCCGAATCAGGATCTCGCTTATGGCTAGCGCGAGGCTAGCGCTTATCGCGAAAAGTATTTAAGCCTCCTGCATCCGCGTCCTCTTTCTAAAATCCAGTCGACTTTACTTCAAGTAAGCACCCCCCTACATTGCCTATCACTGGCCTTGAGCCTCGTCAACCACATCTTGAATACTAATTCGCCCCGTTACAGAGAATCATTTCTATAGTAAATCGTCCCACCTGATTTTTTCGCATTAGCGACTGAATCCCCAACCTTGCTGATGACCACCCATGTCCCCAGCGCCCTAGAGTGAAGCCTTTATACTCCCGCCTCGATAGGCTCGGGTTACATGTGTCTGGAGACTTCGGTCACCGATATCTGTGCCCGTTTCAATCCAGGGAGTGGTGATGATCTTGACCTGGCCTAGGCGTCTTGACTTCGGTCGGCCTGGTTAGGTGGGCGTTGCGGAGGTCTGAAAGGTCCTTCACAATCTCTTGTTTTTGTTTTTCGTTGAGGGCTTCTGTTTTAAGCAAGGCCGCAAGGCCGGTTTATGCGAGTTGCAAACAGTAGCTATTATTACCTACCATCTAGGAGACTAAAAAATGAATTATTTTCTTCTGCAAACTTTATTATAAACTTTATTTTTATTCGTAATTAATTGCATGGGGTTGTCGTTGCGTAAATTGCATTGTGTGTACATGACTCATGAAATGAAATCTGCCCCTTGGATATTGTCATGAAAATGGGCCCAAACACGGGGCAACAATTTCATATCGATGTTAAGCAGGTAGAATCACGAACAAACTTGTAGTAACAACGTAAATTATTCCTCGTCTCACCGCCGCCGATTTAAGTTATTATTAGAAATATGTCACTGTCTTCGTTAAAACTTCCGTCATGTCGACGGGGCATTTTTATTCCCTCCAGCAGCGTTACCACCAGCGTTGGCTCCGCCTCCACCTTTCTTAAATCCTCCACCCTTGCCCCTATTCCCCCGGCGAGTCGGTCGTGAAGGTGCTGAAGCCCCTCCACCCCCAGATGCAACCCGTGCCGTAGGGCCAGTTGGAGGCTGGCTCGGCCGATTGCTAGCATTTCCCCGCGCCTGTGCAACCGCTGCGCCCGATTTCCTCTCCAGCACTACAACTTGGCTCTGCGCTATCTGGACTGGGCTGGCTTGAATCGCCTTGGTCAACCCGTCTGGTTCCGCAAAGTCCACGTACCCAAACCCTTTCTTTTTGTCTATCTCCACTTTCACAACTTTTCCAAACGTAGAAAAGCCACTCGTGAGCAACTCCTCAGTCACACCCTGGGATGGATTAGCATGCTTCAAAAAGGCTTGTGTAGCGGGGGGTTGGGGAGATGCTTTTGCAGAAGCTTGTGCAGGAGTGTGCTTTGGTCCGTGTGGGGTTGTGAGCTTCTCAGGGCTTCCTGGCGGGTTTGTCGAGTTGTTCGTAGTACGGCCTGCTGTCGTGTTGGACGGTGGGGAAGACTTTGGAGGTTTTGTCATTGGGGGCTTCCTTGCTAGTTCAGTTTCTCTACTAGCTTTCGGGGAGGTCCGTTTGCCACCTTCACTGTTCGAAAACGTAGGTCCTTTGGCAGTCTCGCTTGTTGAGGGTGGTGATGCACTCTCTCCATTCGCTAGTTTCTCCGGCCTCCTGCGTGGAGCAGCTGGACCAAGTCCCAAGTCCCGTCGTAGAATTTTAGTTGCGGCACTCGTACTTCCTCGCTCTCGTCTGCGCTCTGGAGGGGGTGTAGTCTGGGTCGGCGGTTCCTCTTTCAACAGCCGCGATGCAATTGTCTTTCCGGGTGTCTTTGACGCCTGGTTCGCGGCCTGTTTGTTAACTGCTTTAACGGCTTCCTTCGTAGCCCTGTCAATTTTCGACTGTCTGTCTCCCGGTGATGGCGTTGCCTTGTCAGCTCGGCTCAGCAACTTCCTGGCATGGACCCGTTCAACTTTAGAGTCCTTCCCCTCCCTTGCCTCACCACGACCGTGTCTCGAAGGCTTCGCTAGAGAACTGGCCTCCTTGCCCTTATTCGCTTTTTTATCCTTTAAAAATTGGATTAATGGAGTTATCGACGGCTTATCCTCCTTTGTGTCCTCCACCCCGATATCCATCGTAGACTTGGTTACCGGGTTTGTTAAGCTCTCAAGGAACGCGATAAAGTCAGAATCCAGGTCTATCGTTCCTTGGCGGCCATCCTTGCGAACCCTGCTACCTGGAACACGAGGATAAGGCGCATACTCCAAGGCCGGCGGCCCAAGAAGAACAGGATCCCGGCTGGTGTTCCGCGCATCTTGAAATGCAGATACTCGGACTTTTTCGGATAATTCTTCAACTAGTGGTATAGATGTAACACGTAGATATGCCCTCGTAGGTCGAGAAGGCTTTGCCGGACTAACATCGTCAGTTAGTTGTAAATGGTTCCGTTATCGTTCTCCATTACCCCGCGGGGAGGAAAAAAGGCAGGACTCACTCTTTAGAAACCTTTCCTTCCTTGTAGTGAAACCAGTCCACTTTGCCATTCCCGACCTTCCACTCATCGCCCAGAACTGCCTCGAATTCCTGAGGCGTTAGGCCAGGCGGAAGCCTTCGAATCAGTAGCTTCAACCGCGGAGCAGCCGCTCTGGAGCTTGGTTTGTTTGGTGGTGCTTTTTGAGTGGCCGTCGCAGAGATGGGCAAAACGCCGGCAGACGATGGCTTGGGGGAATGGCGCGCCATTCTAGGTGATCACTAGGATGGGGTACCGACGAAGAGGGGTCGATGCTACATGTGGCCATGTATGTATGGCTCCCAATGTTGGCGATAGGGGGTTGGTGGTGGTTGATGAAGTCAGTCAGCCAAGACCCTGAGCTGAAGGCGGGAACTAGTTATATCACGTGAGCCTAGCGTTTTTCCGAGTTTTGATGCAGGCGGGAGGGCAAAGGGCTTTGGGTTATCAAGCATGACAAAGGTGAAGAAGATACATAATTCATTTGCCCGCCCACGTCTTGGGTAGACGCATGATTGGTAGAAGTTCACGCTCTTGGAACAGGATAAGAGGCATTGGCGATTGGCCCCCAGGTTCGCTGCCTTCTCGCTCAAGCATACTAGCAATCACTTCTATGGGTGCTATCGTTCTATCCTTACCCCAAATGACGGAGGCGGGCGAAACAAGAGTTCGCCAGCCCGTAGTCGCTACAGGGCTGGAATTTGAATCTTGATTGT
Source organism: Blastomyces parvus (assembly GCA_002572885.1). Classification (NCBI taxonomy): domain Eukaryota; kingdom Fungi; phylum Ascomycota; class Eurotiomycetes; order Onygenales; family Ajellomycetaceae; genus Blastomyces; species Blastomyces parvus. The sequence goes on from PDNC01000003.1 coordinate 23,520, forward strand.
TTTTCTACGTCGTGTATTATTATAGTCCGACCACCGGCAGAGTCAACTTCAAGAGCACGCGAAGATTTGAGCAAATTAACAACGCTCCAGGCGTAGAATCTCGGCTGGATTTGCATATCCCCCCCACTACTTCGTATATTTTGGACCTAGATATCAACTCATTCTTTTGAAACCCCTGGCGACGGATTCCCCTAACCCTAACCCTAATGTTGGCGGAAGCGGGTAACGAATCGGACGATCGGGAGGATCGGGGAATATTTTGCTCAAACACACTCATATAGCGTCAGGATATATGCGCAAAGACAGTGCGCCATCCATGGCGCCGGTGAGAGCTTTTCCACTGCGTCCGGGGTTTCCAAGCCGTGGGGTTTAGGTTTTTGGTTTAGGTTTTAAACAACCTTAACCCCGGTGAACACAGATGTTGCCTCCTTGCCCGTTGGTATAAAGAAGGGCGATATGGCCCCTATACTTTGTCAATGCCCGGTGTCTCTTTGACAGGATTCAGAGAATTCAGTCCTGCTGTCTTTTTAAAACCCATTCCGGCATCGAAATGGATTTATCACCCTCCATGACGCACGGGGCGTCAATGCCAGCCCCAACTTTCGCTAGCAAAATGAGTATGGGCGGAATGGGCCATATGGGCAGTAGTAATGCCTGCAAGATTTCTGTAGGTTGTGATGTTTCATCAAAATGGAGTTGTTGACCCGTTTGGCTGGTTGCGCAACAATGGGCATGGGATTGACGTCAATTTCGCTAGTAGATGCTTTGGAACTGGAACGTTATCAACGCCTGTAAGCTCCCCCCCTAAATCACTACATGAGAAACTGGATTCTCCTTTTTCCTTTTCTTCCTTTTCTTCAACCCATTGAGCCTTGGAATGATGGCCCTAACAACATTGCTTTTCCACAGGCTTCATTTCGTCAACATGGAGAATCACCTCCAGGGGCATGTTTGCAGGGTCATGCATCGGCGTCATTCTCCTCGTCATGTCCCTTGAATTCCTCCGGCGTGCTGGTTATGAATTCGACAAATACATTGCTGGGAGAAGCAACATCTACTCAGGGCGATTGCAGCGAATTATCATGAGCCCGAAATCCACTTCCGGTGACCTGAGATCTCCCACGGAGGCTCAAATCAAGCCACCAAACCGTGCTCCACGACCGACTCTACTTCAACATACCGCCCGCTCACTTCTGCACATGGTGCAATTCGGTGTCGCGTATTTCATCATGCTGCTAGCCATGTACTATAACGGGTACATTATCATATGCATCTTGATCGGCTCGTTCCTCGGCTCGTTTGTATTCTCGTGGAAATCAGACGAACCAAAGTGAGTATCTCCAACGAAAAAGAAAACGTTTTTTTGTAGTAAAGAGAGACTTCTTGGCCTGCCCTTGACATATCCGTCAATAGTCAATACCAAATGCTAACGGAACCTTTTGTGTTGTGACAGTGACGCTTGCAAAGTGACTGTATGTTGCGGCTAGTATCTAACACAAAACAGTGCCAGCGCTACAAGTAGCATCTTCCAGTTACGACACGGATTGGCAACGTCAGGCTAATAATAGACCATGACATCGCCCACAGAAGAGTTATCCTTCGGCGCTGCGGCCAGACCAGTCTACTGAATTACTTCATTAAGAGGGGGGACATTGTGACTCTCTTGACCATAAAAAGCATGTAATATTACCCTTTCTGTTGCAATTTAGCAGAAACGGGAAGTGGCAGAAGGTTTTAATCTTAAAGTAACTTATTCCCAGTTGCGTGATGTCAACTGAGGATCCTTCGGATTTTCAAGAATCCATATAAATTTCTCCTGTTCTTCGTTCATGTGAGTCTTGTCTATCAGAGAGCTTCTTTAGTTCAGGTCCGTCCCTAGAGCAATACTTGTACCGAGTACGTGTACCTTTATATGGAAGTAAAAGTTTGATTGGCTACGATTTGAATGCTTTCGATCCGATTTTTTTGGTACTTAAAAAAAACGAGATACATTGCGCCAAGTGATGCAATCCTAGAAGTGTGGATAGTTAACTTCCGGCAGGAGAAACATCACAATCAAAGATCTTTGACACTTGCCAAGACTATTAAAAGACCTGGCTGCGATGGGAGACGTCGTTCTGTTCTGTGAGGCCGGGAAGCGCAGTTAAGAAGAAAGAAGAAAAAATGAGTCTAGTGTTAAGGCTCTCAAAACACGGAGCACAGCCTCTGCGCTGGACTGCCACAGCTTGTACTGTACATACATACATATATGTACTAGACTACGCAAGCTTATTTAGGTACTTAGACGGTTAACAGTGCCATCCATACCCGAGAAAAGGGTCAAATCTTTGCCCAAATGAGATGGATGACGATGTTTGGGATTATTCGCTGACCTAAGTTTACTGTTGTTCCCTTTTGTTACGGCAAGAAATGACTTCCAGTCGAATTTATACCCTCCCCGCTGTCGAAAGGCACGCAAAGTCGCCTCTGCTCGGGCTGCCCAGGGAACTCCGCGATATCATCTACACTTTGACACTGGTTGAGCCTCGTAAATGGGCGAGAAGGCACAACGCCTTCTGCCCCTTCGGCCAACGTAACAGCGACCTCCCAGAAACGCCCCCGTTTGTAACATCAACCTTGTGTAGTTGTGCTCGTCGGCGCTGTCTAGGGCTCCTCCTCGCCAATCGTCAGATAAGCACGGAAGCCACACCAATCTTCTGGCAGGAAAACATCTTCACCTTTGACACGGCGAAAATATTCGTGGCCAATGTCGGCGATGGTATGACAGACAAGAATCGCAATTTGATCCGCCATGTTGTTATCGCAGAGCCACGAGATGCACCTACTGTTCAGGACCAACCGTGTGCCCCCATAGTCCACGAAGCATGGAAGTATCTCCGCGCTTGTCAGAACCTGCGCACTCTGAAAACCGACTGGTTTATGATTGTATCCAGTGGGAATATTTTAAACATGCGTTCAACACATCAATTTCTTCAGCGTTTCACCCTTTGCCAGCTCTCGAGGTTTGTCAACGTCAGCGACCGACGAGATGGGGCAAGGAAAGGAATCCTCTTTGCTGAGATCAACCAGGAATTATCGCTAGAGTTGCAGCAGCAGGGAGAGGTTGTTGCGGCGCGTACAGGGTTTGAGCAACTGACTTCTCGCGCGCTGCGTTCTCTGCGGATCAACTGTATTACCCCAGTAGACTGGTATTTCAGCACCTATGCCCGCCTCTTTCACGGAATGTACCATGCAGTTTCCGGCTCTTTAGACCAAGCGACCTGCGACCACCGCTTCACCTACGCAAATGGCGCAGAAATGGTCATTCCCATTTACGGGCTGCGAAACAGCAAGGCCACGCGCATGGCATATGCCCGGGAACGGAGGCTCCACGAGACAAGCTGCAAAATACATGGTCTGCCCACTGTGCAGGAGGCTCGGGCTGTGATTCTTGCGAAAGAAGCGCGGAAGAAAAGGGACCAAGAATCGCGACGCCGGTATGAAGCTGCAGTAAAGAAGTATGGGGCAGAAATGCGCTGGCACAAGAGAGCCCGGAGAATCGAGGATCCCAGGATTATTGATAGATACGCAAACCGGCAGGCGAAAGCGCTAGAAAGACCTCGGACTCTGAGGCGGACTGCAGAGAGATTGCGGAAGAGGATAGAACTAACTCATGGAAGCGATGGGATTTGGAAGTGAAGAAGAGAATGAATATAGATTGTTCGTGTAAATATGTATAAATATGTGTACGTGTATGTGCTAGATATATCCACTGTAGAATATACCGCTTATTTTATACACTACACATATTATCTATATATATCAAAGATACCAAATATATAAAATAAAATATACTGAAACATAAGTATATATATATATATGGATGTTTGCCGCTGCAACAGAATCTGGAAATACATATATAATACTGATATACGTATTTTGATTACGCCGTAGTAGGCCGCCATCGCACCAAATCCCGGTTCTGCATCGTAACGCAGTGACGTAAGTTTACCAACCTCGCTTCATTCTTCCCGTGATTATTTTGGCATCGATGGATAACCAACTACCTCATAATAGGTATCGCCGACTCACTTCGCTGGGCATAGACTCATATCTTCTTCGTACAGCGCTGCCTTGGTGACTGACTGTTTGCATATACACTCTATGATATACCGACTGCCTTTCCCTGTGTTCCTTGGGCGCACCCCTCCACCAACGAATTCTTGCCCAAGCTGATTGCCTCGACTCTTTTATAACTCCCACCTCCTTGACTTTCGCTCCCTCGCGAACACGAATTGAAATTACACTGCGCCAAGCTACTAAATAACATATACCTCTGTACCTTTGAATAAAGCGATATCTTATTCCGGGATGGTAAACAAATCCGTCCCTCAGCCGGGACCAGCCAGGTTGAGGAGAAATGCGGGTCCAGACGAGTGGCTTGAAGCTGCGAAAGATTGCAAATATCTGTCAGAACATCATATGAAGCAGCTATGTGAGATCGTCAAGGAATTCATGATGGAAGGTTCATATCCCGAGTTGTTCTATTCTGCGTTGGAAGAAAAAGTTCAAACTCATGGCCGAATTGCTACTAAAACCCCCCGCTTCTATCTGCAGAGTCAAACATCCAGCCGGTATCCGCCCCAGTAACAATATGCGGCGACATCCACGGCCAATTCTACGACCTCCTCGAACTGTTTCGTGTTGCAGGCGGTATGCCCAATGACAGCAATGCCGAATCGCCAACAGCCCCGCCAACTATAATCACATCAGATGACATCGAGCCTCCATCCTCCATCACAGATCCTAAATTAAGGAAGAAGATTAGGCAAAATGTCGACGGGCCGAATACTGGCGACGCAGACGAGAGTGTGGCTGCTTCCTCTCCAGATGAGAAGTCTGAAGACACATCACAATTGAGCGGCGCGCCCAGCGGGAATTTTATATTTTTGGGAGACTATGTGGATAGAGGATATTTTAGTTTGGAGACGTTGACATTATTACTTTGTTTAAAGGCTAAGTCTGTATTTCTTTTAAAATTTGCCTTGTTTTTACTTTCTCTCTTCTTCCCCAAATGTGACCGCCACTAACGATGGCGCTTTCAATTACATAGATACCCAGATAAAATTACGCTTGTCCGGGGCAACCATGAATCCCGACAGATCACACAGGTATACGGATTTTACGAAGAATGTTTTCAGAAATATGGCAACGCCTCCGTATGGAAAGCTTGTTGTCAGGTGTTTGACTTTATGACTCTTGGGGCAATAGTGGACGGGAAAGTACTCTGCGTACATGGCGGCCTGAGCCCAGAGATTCGAACGCTAGACCAGGTGCGGGTGGTTGCTCGAGCTCAAGAGATTCCACATGAAGGCGCCTTCTGCGACCTCGTCTGGTCGGACCCGGACGACGTAGAGACGTGGGCCGTGAGTCCAAGAGGAGCCGGTATGTTACTACCATCAACTACTTTAGGAACACCCATGCCGTCGTTCAAAGTGAACAACTGACTAACTCCACACCTTGTTTTTTAGGCTGGCTATTCGGCGACAAAGTAGCGGAAGAATTCTGCCAAGTAAACGATCTGACCCTGATAGCGCGCGCCCACCAGCTCGTGAACGAGGGCTACAAGTATCACTTCCAGAAGCAGAACGTGGTGACTGTATGGAGCGCGCCGAACTACTGCTACCGATGCGGGAATATGGCATCCGTGTGCGAAATAGGCGAGGACCTGAAGCCGACATTCAAGTTATTTTCAGAGGTGCCGGATGATATGAGACATGTGCCAAATATGAGGCCCGGGAAGAGCGAGTATTTCTTGTAGATTCTTTTCTCTCTCTCTTTTTTTTTTTCATTCCATTTTCTCCTCTTCTCTTGTTTGTTTCCCCTTTGCTTCTTTTCTTTTCCATTTTTGTCCAACTTCTTAATGAGGTGATGCCTTTGCTATTTCTATTTTTTGTCTCATTTCAGCTTCGAGAATCCTCACCATCTCCTCAAGCTATTTTTCGCTGTATATACAAGCCAATTTCATCCACCTACTGCACAGCGTGCTTTTGGCCTTGTGCGCCCGGTTGGATATGATATCATGGTATCTTCATACATCTATCCATCAAACCCCATACCTACATGTGGCTCTAGAAATAGAGAAACTGGCGTGCAAGTATGTGTGAACGAGGTTTTGATTGAGACACGTTCGCAACCTCACATAATGTTCGACCATTGTTTGTGCATTTTTCTGCTTTCCGTTTCGTGTTGGAGGACATATTTCGTGTTCCTGTCTGTGTGACACTTCGTATATATACATATAGAGTGCACATGTACTTGTTTAACGGCGAAAGAAATGCTATATATAATCTTTCGTTTCCCATGTTCCCTTTCACCATATACCTATCCCGTTTATGATTACCAATACCGGACAAATCTAACGATTTGTTTTTCCGAACCAAGAGAGCTATACAGGGGCAATTACATTTACGTATGGGTTTTACATACTTAAGACTGAACTGGTTGTGCAAGGTTGGAGGGAAGGATAACGAGGCAGGCAACTTAGTTCATACGCTAGGCAGGACGGACAATTTTGCATGACATAAAACGCTCCGAATGGCCCAGTGCAAAAGGAGAGGCTGAAGTCAGCCCTGAAGCAATGCGAGAAGAAGTTACGCAGTCAATGCATACGAAAAGCCGCCGAGGCTAGCTACTAGCGAGCTGAAACAAATAACTACATGAATCAAATTAAGAACTAGCTGAGCTAAAACAGAGCGTGAAAATAAATTGAAACAAAAATAACAAACACCGCTGAAGAGTCTTCAGCTGAATAACTACCCCGCTCAGCTTCATTCATATTCATTTCATACTCATTTTAACCGAAAAGCGCGTCACCCAGGCGAATGCGGACGGATTTGACTTGGGTATAGTTGTCGAGTGCGTATTCTAGCGACAAAAGAATATATCAGTCAGACAAGACTCATTTTATTGGGAAGGGAAAAAAGGATTAAAATATTGAACAAGACTTACCTCCCAACTCTCGACCGATACCGCTCTCCTTGAACCCGCCGAATGGAGTTTGGTAAGAGATCATGTTGTAGTTGTTGACCCAGACGGTGCTGCCAGGAGTTAGATTTTGCATACTAACTAAATATCAAGGACGAATAAATCCAGAGATGGACAGAGGGAAAACTCACCCAGCTTTCAGTTCGTTGGAGACACGGATGGCAGTGTTGAGGTTCGTGGTGTGGACGGCAGCGGCAAGACCTAGCCAGACCAGCCAGTTAATCACATATGTCCACAATGCTATTATTTGGGGGCGGGGGTTAATAATATACTAACCATAGGAAGTGTTGTTAGCGATCTCGATAGCGTCCTCTTCATTCTTGAACTTCTGCACGGAGCAGACAGGTCCGAAGATCTCCTCCTTGACGATCTTCATGTCCTCGGTGACATTGGTGAAGATGGTTGGCTGGATGTAGTAGCCCTCGTTGCCTAGACGCTCACCACCAATCTCGACCTTGGCACCGGCGGCTTTTCCCTCCTGAATGTAGCCCATGATGCGGTCGAACTGGAGCTGGGAGATCTGGGGCCCCTGGAAGGTGTCGCCCTGGAACGGGTCGCCGACCTTGTTCTGCAGAGCACGGGCCTTGAATCGCTCGAGGAACTTGTCATAGATGCCCTCCTCGACGAGGATACGGCTGCCGGCACAGCAGCACTGGCCGTGGTTGAAGTAAATACCAAAGTTGACCCAGGAGATGGCGTTTTCGATATCTGCGTCATTGAAGACGATGTTGGGGCTCTTGCCGCCCAGCTCGAGGGTGACCTTTTTCAGGTTGCTCTTGGCGGCGGCCTGCAAGATCTGGCGGCCGACGAGGGTGGAGCCGGTGAAGGCGACCTTGTCAATGTCCATGTGGGAGGCGATGGCGGCACCGGCGATACGGCCAATGCCGGAGATGATGTTGATGACACCTGGGGGGAAGCCGGCCTCGACGATGAGCTGGCCGACGTAGAGGGCAGAGAGCGGAGTCTGCTCGGCGGTCTTGAGGACGACGGTGTTTCCGGTGGCGACGACGGGGCCGATCTTCCAGGCGAACATGAGCAAGGGGAAGTTCCAGGGGATGATCTGGCCGCAGACGCCAATGGGCTCGTGGCGGGTATAGTTGAAGGACTCTGAGTCTGTGTCGATGACCTTGCCGTGGATCTTGTCAGCCCAGCCGCCATAGTATCTGATGCAGCCGGCGGAGTTGGCGACGTCGATCTTGGCGATGGAGTAGGCCTTGCCGTTGTCGAGGGCTTCGATGGCAGCCAGGGTATCGCTGTGCTGTTCCATCAGGTCAGCCAGCTTGACGAGCATGCGGCCACGGTTCGTCGGGGTGACATGTTTCCAGGGGCCCTTGAAGGCGGCACGGGCAGCGGCGACGGCGATATCGACGTCCTTCTCGGTGGCCTCATGGACGGCGGCGATGGGTTTTTCATTGTGGGGGTTGATGGTCTCGAAGGAGCGGCCTTCGACGCCCTTGACGAACTGGTTGTTGATGAAGCTGGAGGAGTTAGTATATATATATTTATATATATATATATGTATTGCAAGACCAGAAAGAGAGGGAAGAGAAGAGGCTTACAGGCCGAGGGGCTGCTCGTAGGTGCAGGTGGGGGTAGTGATTTGCTGAGAGAGAGCCATGATGAAGAACTAGGTACCAGCTGGGGTGGGAAGGTGAAGACGATAGTGAAGCTGGTGATGTTGATGATGAGGAAGAGGAAGAGAGAGAGAGAAGAAGAGGAGGAAGAAGAAGAGAAGAAAGGAGTGTGGATATAGGAGGAGAATGCAGAATATAAGTGGGGAAGGAGGGACAGAAGAATCCCCGCCAGAACCGCCGGATGTACATACATTCACATACATTCACATACAACACACTGGATAGAGTTACCTTGTCCAGGGTCCCAGCTACCCCGGACCCAGCCTGGAACATACTAGGAACATACTAGGAACATACTATACAAGTATATCTCAACGTTTTCCTCCGAGTCTCCGAGTCTCCGTTGCTTTGTCTCCATTTGTCCCCGGCTGGGCTGCTGATCAGTCAGCCGCAGCCTGCCGTCGGTGGCCGCAGACATTTCTCCATCTATATGTACTATATTGTACTATATTGTAATTCTTGGTGGTTATTATGGTTATTATGGTTATAGCTAGACTGTGGCTATTATATGATTATTAGGACGATAGTGATGTGTATCCAACTATTACATCATTATAAATAAGAATGCTTCGTATTCCGTCAATTCTATTTCCTGGTCCTTATCGTTAACTTTGCCTATGTTTGTCGTGAGGGGAAATAACAATAGAGCCTCGGATACGACAGCGGGGGAATGGAGGATATGATGGGGATAAGTAAGTGCTGAATAAATACCATAGTGTGGGCAGAAGAACCTCATATTGCTGTCATGGCCGAAGGGGAGATGTCCCGCCTCGGCCTGGCTGTCTGTGGCTTGGGTTTTAGCGACTCAAACAGCGGAATGGTGCCTGGTTCGAATCGCCGGGCCGCGAGAGAAATTATTTCCTCTTCTCCCCCACTCGTGCGAGCAGTCCACGACCGGCTGGCGGCGCGCTAAGCAGTGGCCCGCACTCTCGAGGGAAGCGATTCTGCAGAGACCGGGCTCCCCGGCGATGGCGGCGCCAGACCACACCGCCGCTGCACAGACCCCCGGGCCGCCTGGGATGTCGACTCTTTTTTTTATATATATATATATATCTATATCTTCTACTTCTTTTATATTCTCTTCCACTTCTGTAGATAATATTTGCTCCGCTGCGCTCGCAAATATTCTGCAAATATTAAGATGGTCGCCTTCTTCGACTCCATCACCCCCGACCTCCACGCCTGGCTGCTCCGCCAGCCCGTCTTCTTCGTCGCCTCCGCCCCCTCTGCCGGCGCCCACATCAACCTCTCCCCCAAGGGCCTGCCCGCCGCCTCCCTCGCCGTCCTCCACCCCAACAAGGTCGCCTACCTCGATGCCACCGGCTCCGGCAACGAGTCCGTCAGCCACCTGCGCGAGAATGGCCGCATGACCCTCATGTTCTGCTCCTTCGACGCCGCCCCGCGCATCATGCGTCTGTTCTGTAGGGGCTCCGTCGTCGAGTACAATGAGCCGCCCTTCCACTCCCTGCTGGCCCAGATGCAGCTGGCAGACAGGTACGTCGAGGGCGCCAGGGCCGTCATCGTGCTCGACGTGTTCAAGGTCCAGACATCCTGCGGCTACGGCGTCCCCCGCCTCGCCCTCACCACCGACCCTGCCACCAAGGCCCCCAAACCCTTCCTCCAGGACCGCGACACAATGGACCACTGGGCCTTGAAGAAGATCGCCAAGAACGAGCTGCACGCCTGGCATCTCGAGTGGAACTCGGAAAGCCTCGACGGCCTCCCCGGGTTGCGGGTGGCCATGCGCGAGGCCGCTGCGGGGAATCTGCTCAGGACCATGTGGGTGGATGTGCGTATCTGGGCCTGTAGGAATCGAAGGGCCATTGAGATGCTGGGCGTGATGCTGGTGTCTGTGTTGACAACCGTCGCTGTGATGCGGGCCGGGTTTCTGAGTGTTTGAGTGTTGGGGTGTTGGGGTGTTGGGGTGTTTTTTATGACCATGATGATGCGTTATGAATATTTACGTCTATAAGATTATATCTGTCTATACATCTACCTTGTGAACATATCTATATATACATATATTCTATACTTCTGTATCTAAATATACATATGTACATACATATCTACGGCCTGCAGAACAAGAATTCCATATTTTCTCTGAACCTGGCTCACCCACAGGCTAACCAACCAACTTCCCCACAACCCCGCAAAATGGACAACTTCCGCAACCCCATCCCCACTCCTCTCCAGTTAAACTCCCTTGGTCCCGAAATCCCGGATCCCATTGCCCGCAACTGCCCAGGGCTACTGCTGCTTGTTTTTGCTAACCAATTGACAGATAACCACTACAATAATACAGCCCCCAGCTTCTCCCACTATTAGTTACACCTGCTAACTGTCTGCCGAGGACCGACGGCCGTACCGAACATCGCTCATGTCCCGACACACAGCTCCACCAACAAGTAAAAAATGGAGAGCAATGTAGATAGATAATGCGGCCGCGATGGTCATTCTCAAACATGTTAAACTTGTATATTTATATTTTTTTATCTTTACAACGGAGGCCACATAATGCAAACGGTTGCTTGATCCAAACCCACATATAACAAAGCACATGAGTCCTCTCCTACACAATACATGTTAAACCCGGATAAACAACCATGGCAACCAGGAACCGCCCCATTCGCATCGCTGGTATGCCCTAAGTTTTTGTATTTCCATAAAATTTATATATTTCAACATATACACACCGCTAACAATTTCCCAACCAGGTGCCTCCGGCTCCGCCTCGGACCGGCGCCACGCCCTCGCCAGCTTCGCCAGCAACCACCCCAACGACCCCGTCGACGTGATCATCTCCGACTACATGAGCGAGTACAACATGGCCACTGCCGCCGGGAAGCGCGTGGGCGATGACGGCGACGGCGGCGACGGGGCCGCGGCCGCCTACGAGCTGTCGTTTCTGGAGTCGCTGCTGCCCGCCCTGGGCGACCTGGCGCGCTATGGCATTCGGGTTGCGGTGAATGCCGGCGCGGCGGACGTGCGGGGGCTGTATGCCGTTGTTGAAGGGCTGGTGAGGCAGAGGGGATTGGGGTTGAAAGTGGCTTGGATATCCGGCGACGAGGTCCTTCCTGCCGTAACCGAGGCTCTCGCCGCAGGGAAATCCCCGCTCAAGAACATCTACACCGGCCAGACCCTGGCGGACTGGTCGTTCGAGCCCATATACGCCCAGGCCTACCTGGGAGGGTTGGGTATCGCAGCAGCGTTCGCCAATGGCGCCGACATCGTCCTCTGCGGCCGTGTATCCGACGCGAGCCCCGTCATTGGTGCGGCGTACTGGTGGCACAACTGGGGCCGCCACGAGTTGGATAAACTGGCCAACGCCCTCGTTGCGGGCCACCTAATCGAGTGCAGCAACTATGTGTGCGGCGGCAACTTCACGGGCTTCAAGACGCTCGAGAATAGCGAGGGTGGATGGGTGGACATTGGGTACCCCATTGCGGAGATCTCCGCCGCCGGCGAGGTGGTTATCACGAAACAATCGGGAATTACGACGGGAGGAGTTGTGACGGTTGATACCTGCACGTCCCAACTGCTGTACGAGATCCAGGGGCCATGGTATTTCAACTCCGATGTCACGGCGATTCTTGACGGGATACATTTCGAGCAGCTGTCCACCAACCGCGTCGCACTGTGTGGTGTCAAGGCCGGCCTGCCCCCTCCAACTACAAAAGTGGGTATCACTGCGCGAGGCGGGTATCAGGCGCAAGCGAGTTATTTCCTGGTAGGGCTGGACATCCCCGCCAAAGCGCGCATGTTGGAAGCGCAGATCCGCCGACTGCTGGCGCCGCATGCGAAGAATTTCACCGTGCTCGATTTTTCTTTGCTGGGCAGTGTGCCCGATGATCCCAGGGACCAGAACAGCGCGACGACGACGTTCCGCATCCTAGCCCAGGCACCGAAGGAGGAACACCTGGCCCCTACCAAATTCATGAAACTCATCTTCGATAATATCATGCAGGGCTATCCCGGCGCCACGTTCGATCTGGATAGGCGCCAGGGCGTACCCAAGGCCGTGTTTGAGTACTACGTGACTCTTATCCCGCAGACGGACGTGAAACATCAAGCACACCTCCCCTGGCTCGGCGACAGTGACAATAATAAGAAAACAATCGACATCGCCCCACCACCCGCCACACAGATCTGGCCGTCTCCCCAACCCTCGCAGCCTGTAACCGCCCGCCCAGTCAATCTGGCGACGGACTTTGGCCGGACGACACGAGGGCCTCTGGGCTGGATCGTGCACGCACGTTCGGGAGATAAGGGGTCCGACTCCAACTGCGGCTTCTGGGTGCGGCACGATGATGAATATGAATGGTTGCGGACGCTGTTGTCGACTGAGAAGGCACAGGAGTTGTTGGGTGGGGAGTGGCGAGACGATGGAACGCTTAGCATTGAGCGGTTTGAGCTACCTAAGTTACGCGGTGTGCATTTCCTATTCCGCAACTTGCTGGATCGTGGAGTTGGGGTGACTCGCACGGTGGACTTCTTGGGGAAGAATGTGGCGGAGTATTTGCGGGCTAGATGGGTGGAGATCCCGGTAAAATTTTTGGGGAGGGGGAAATTGTAGGTATATTTAGTTCCTTCTTTGATTAGGTTACATGCATGTATATTTTTTATCGTGTAGAATCGTCTCATGACATTGTATGGAGTATCATATAGATAATGTGACGTAGTGGTGCGCGTTGTCTATCTCCTTCTCGAGCTCCGCAGGCTACTCACAGGCGGCGCAGGATCAAATGCATCGTCATCATCATCTTCAATATCATCACTCATGACGCTGACGCTTCTCGTCGCCCGAGTTGCGGCAGCTCGACTAGGTCGCTTGCCAACCATGGAGCCTGAGCTGGTGCCACCAAGTGTTTGGCTCTCGCTCATCTGTGACCTCGTGGATTTGGGCGGCGGCTTAGACCTGGTAGCTGCGGAGCTCCGAGCGGGAGCTCTTCTAGCTGCCGTGGTCGTGGACACAGTGGCCATTGACGTTAGAGTAGTTTGCTTCCGTGCGCGGCTTGTAGCGGATGATGTTGATCTAGCGTCGCGTGGAGCAGGGGTTTGTCTGACGAATAGAGAGTCGGAGTTATCTTGGTCATTCTCGCTGATGTCGTCCAGCATGATTGCATCCTCTTGCTCGTTCTCATCCTCGTCGTCGGATACTGCTCGACGACGACGGGTGCGGTTGGTGGAACTGGTAGCGGAAGTTGCTGCTTTACGTGTACTTGTAGCTCGCGGCGCAGATCCCCTTGCAGCGCTGCCTCCTCGACCCCTGCCTCGTGCTGTGGCGGTTGCAGCTCCTCTACGAGGAGGAGGGTTCTCGTCCGCGACTTCATCGGCTTCATTATCGGAGATAATGAGGGCACCGGGCTGGTCTTCCCAAGGGCCATCAAACTCGCTGTCCCAGCCATCAGGTTTTGGTTTAAACCTTCTCTGTCCGCGGGTACGCCTCTGACTGCCTTTGGCGAACATATCTTCTAGCTGCGCTCGGTATTTATCCATGGCAGCTTGAATACTGTTCCGGCCTTCCCCGTCTCCATAGTCTATCTCCTCATCATCCTGTTCCTGGTCGAGCGCCAGGAGGTGCTTTATTTGGCTCTCCAGTGACTCAGTCACAAACATTTCCATAGCATGTTTGTCATCCTTGTCGACAAATTGGGAAACAGCATCTCCAAATGAGTTTTGGGGTAGAATGGTAAGTGACTGGGCAGTTAGGAACTCCCGCACCAGCTTTTCTACTTTAACCGTATCTAGCGAGGAGAGATGCGAGATCGCGGCTTCATCTGGTGCATCCGTCTCACCGCGGCGGAGTGCCGTGCCAGCTTTCTTCTTGCGGTAAAATTGGACAACGTCATTGACATTAGCAACTTTGCCAACGAACCTATTCGAAAATCGTTGGGGATTTTCGCAGTCAAAGCTCCCTCCACCAGGCGCTGAAACTTCGACTCTCAGTCGAACTAAAGGTAGTGGGATTTCAAGTTCCTCATCGTCCACATTCTCCTGTGCTTCAATCCAATCATTCTTCGCTTCCTCGATTAGCTCCTCAACGACTCCCATAAGAAAACGGGTCAATTCCGTGCGGTTATTCTCCTTCTTTGCGAGTCTCTGTGCTTCTTTCTCTTCATGGAGAACAATCTCTCTCGTGACGAAGGGTCGGACGCTTTTGAGTCGAATCGGTTCAGTCTTAAATTCACGCCCGGTAATGCTGAGGATCGCCACTTGTTTGGGCACTGCTTCTCCGGGAACCAGTGAGGTGGCCACCGATGAACCTGGCTGCATAACATGGAAATTTGTTTCTGGGTTTAAGCGAGGTTCAATGATACACTCGTGCTCATGGCCCCAAATGACAAGGTCAAGAAAATCGGGCAGAAAGTTTTCGGGTAGGTAGCCTGTTTCTGTATGTGCATGATGGTTTTGGTGTACGCTCATTAAATTGAACCAGTCGGACTTTTGAAGTGATGGTTGAAAGAATTTGACTTTCCCGTCTCGGAAAGTTCTAAAAAGCCGCTCGTCGCGCACGTTACTCATGCCATACAAGGCCAACTTCGTTCGACCCTTCTGAAGTAGGACTGGTTTCACCTGGATATTGTCTGACTCTGGAGTACGACCGTAGTAATTCACTAGGCCGGAGACTTGTAGGATATCGAGGGCAGCTAGATGGCCTTCACCGGAGGGATCATCATGGTTGCCATGTATTGAAAAAACTGGGATTGCAACATTAATATCCATATCCTCGTAGTTGACGTGGTTAAATGCCCCCTGGAAATTCTCGCTTGCATCGCTCAGCATTTCCAGCTCGCAAGGCTTGTCGCCATAACAGTTCATCCGCAGCGACCGCATGACCTGATACATGGACTTTCGGGACGGTTTGTTCTCATGAAACAAATCGCCAGCCAGGAGAACCATATCAACGTCCCGCTCCTTGGCTAGACACATTACTTCATGGAAGCTTTTCCAGCTATCATCCCCGCGAACTGGATCACGCTCATTGTACCCAACATGGTTGTCTGTTGAGACTAGGATACGAATCGTATCCGCGGCTAGTTTTTGGGATGCTGTTAGCTCTCTGCTCGAGAACGGCTCAATCAATATTCGGCACTGATTGTCTTACCTGTGAGGGAAGACATTGTAGAAAAGATAATGTGAACAAAATTCGTGGTCTATTGGGTCCCTCCAAAGAAGAAATCTTTTGGATGTGTGTTGGAACAAATGGTTCTCAGCCGCTCTAGTGAAATGTGCTGTCCCGTTGATTTATTTCCGAAGGCAACAGCAGGTAGGGAGGCAAAGATTGTTGCTAGGACGACTCAGTTCATTCAGCCATATCGAGCATGGGGCTCAAGATACGCAACAATGGTATTTACCCATTCCCTAATTAACTTGATACCGAATCAGATGCCATTTATCACAGTTCTTCGGGTTGCAAAAAGAGTGTTCTCGCCGTTCTTGTCGCGTCGTCGGGATTCGCGTGGCCGACGTGTCGTCATGTGACATCAGTAAGTTAGACATTTCGCTTACTCATCGACTCGCAGAGCCGCACCTGATCGCTGTTTTCTCCTTTTTATTCCATCTGTTCAACTTCAGACATCAAGTTGGATTAGCAGCAGTATTTAAGCACACCATCAAGGTTTATTTTCTCGCTCGCATTGATCTAGGCTGACCCGGAATCTCTCTGGCTCAGTCTTCCACTTTCTCCCTTTCCCTTTCCAACTTTTTATGCACCCAGAGCCTTCCCAAGCTTCTCATCCAGAAACTCGAGATACACAGGTTCCCCCGTACCCGATCACTTCTACCCAACATGGACTCCAGCAGCAGCATGATGAGCACCTCCCGTGCTATTTCTCTCCGGAGAATAGTAGGGATGGAGTGTGCGAATCCTCTTCAAACGCGGCTGATGAGGTCTCACCACCCCCATCACCACTCGACCTTGCTGCGCGAGAACTGAATGCCGCGTTTTCTGTGGATCGCATCGCTAATCACGAAAACGCTTTCATTGCTTCCCCAGAGGAAGCTAAAGATTCCGGATTCGAAATCGCCGCTTCGCATGCTAATGGACTCTCTCACCAACCTCTCGAGGACTTCCCTAATGGTACGCATAATACGCCGAAACCATGTGAAGCTAGCAAAGCGCGCTGCTAATGTAAATTTTATTCAGAGGTTTTGACACATATTCTGTCTCACTTGCCGCCTTCGTCGCTCTCGTCAATGAGCCTTGTTAGTCGCCGCTTTTACAGCCTCGTGACCACTCCTCATGCCTGGAGAATCGCATTTTCTCGCTATTTTCGGGGACCCGCAAGCCTGAGGGAAGATACCCATACAGAAGACTATGAACTTATTCTTGCCCAGAGGCGTACCTTTTCCAGATTAACGGCACTGGCATCCTGGCGAAATGAATACATTCTGCGAACCAGGCTGCTGCGGGCCCTTTCCCGGGGCAAACCTGCGGAACCCAAGCCCCCTTCGCCGCACGGCTCCGCTAGGCATCAATCTGCGCATACTGCAAGTGCTGTGGTCACATACAGCTCAATGTGTGTCTACCCAATTACTCATATTGACGGAACGTTTGGTTCGCCGTTGGACAACAAACCGCCTCTGTTTATTCATGGCGCTGCCGAACAAGGAGTTGCTTCAATGAGCAACCCTACCTCTGGCAAAACTGGCACTGGTACTTGGGGTCTATCCTTCCCTCAGATGTTTAAACATTTTTCCGATATTTTCCCCGGTGAGGCAGAATGGGGCCTAGGTCCGGGCAATATGGTTGGTATGCCTAATGTTATGGACGTGAGCCAGCCCTACGGCATGGTTTATGGAGAAGCTTGCCCTCAAGGGAGAACATATTATTTGTCTTCAAGTGAAAAGCATGGTCGTTTTTTGCCTGTGGCGGACACCACATCTCAGCCTCACCTTGGTATCCCCAGCATCAGTAACATCGGAACTGCAATCTGTTCGGTTTGGATAGCCAAATCTCCTCAGATACTCAAGATGACGAATGGTCTCTGTGGCATTCTCTGCGGCTCATCATTGGGCATACTTACTGCATATGCATTGGGACCTAACCCTTCATACGACCACCGTTTTGAACGTGGCCAGGTAACCGCCAAATGGGCTCTGTGTCCAGGGATTCCTATTATTGCGATTAGCGTTGATGAAAATTACTCTGCTAAACGTCGCTCGCACCAACGCATTTGGGCTGTCGTTTTGAACTCATTAGGTGAAGTGTTCTACCTGACCGACGTTCCTCATCAAGCAGAGTCGACACCCAAACCAAGCGAGGAGGAGCTCGACAGGCTTGCTTGGGAGACTGGAAGAACCGTGCGCTGGGAACTTATCGAAGCCACTCGGCGGGTTGCTCGACCTGATCCTTTTAATAGACTTTTGGTGGATGGGAGCTACAGCCCAAGATCCTCCTCGAACTCTATGGGCCTAACCAAAGACCAGATTACTGCGGAAACAGTAGAGATAGAGAAATTTCTTGCTTTTAAACCAAAACATTTCAGAAATACCTGCGATGGCTGGGACATGAGACGAAGGCTAGAGGTTGATTTTGCTGGGGACAATCATAACTCCGGAGAGTCCATTTTCATCCTTAACTGCGGTTTTGGAGAGCATCAGACCAGCTCGATCCAAAGATTCATGCGACAGAAAGTACATGTTCCTATTCCTCAGTCTTCTGACGAGGCCTACCCTTCGATATTAGCAACGGCAAGCCAGTCAATTTTCGGTGGCACCCTTGGCTCCGGCTCCGCATCGTCGACTACTCCGCCCTCACGGAATTCCGAGAGGGCAGCAGAAACGCACTTTTCCATTGCGATTGAATGGCGAATATCTGATTTTGTTTTCGAAGAACCAAAGCCGCTTCGAATCACTGCCAGTGTTTTAGACTTGTCGACCTATGCCCAGTTGACTACATGGGAAGACCCATTAATTGGAATGAGTGGAGGATCCACTACATCCTCTCAATTGTCTTCTCCTTTATCTTCGATGAACCAACAACTCTCGTCTCCGGCGGATATTCCAGGAAAGCGGGCTGCTTACATGGCCGTTGGTACCGATGCAGGCTCAGTTTATGTTTGGAATATAAGAGCAGCTGCGTCTCAGACGCCGGATATCACAAACAAGGTTTCACCGCTTCGAATTATTCACACAGATTCCCCACAGGTGTCTTGTGTCGCCATGACTTCTCTCTACCTCGTTCATGGTGGGAGTGATGGACTAGTTCAAGCATGGGACCCGCTCGCATCGTCTACGCAACCTATTCGAACGCTACACTCTCGCTTCTCAACAAGAGCTCGCCGTCGTCTGCTGCAAGCAGAAGCTTCCGCCGTAGGAGTAGGGCACAATTATTTCGCCGCTGGTGCTATTTGCCTAGACCCTGACCCAACAGTACTAAGAGGCATTGTGTCCCTTGGTAGTCATCTTCGGTATTGGTCGTATAGCTCATCCGCAGCCGACCAGTACAAAAGCAACAAGCGTCGACTACGTCGTTCTCACCGAGGATGTAATAGCTCTCCAGGTACACAGCGGTTCAGTAACAGTGGCCGAGGCGCCCTGCAGGACTATATTGAGAACGAAAGATACGAGCTGGAGCGACAAAAGAAAGCTGATCAAAAGGAAAGAGAACTTCTAAGTGGTCGGTTCGGAGTAGATCTTCTTGGCCCCGATGCTAGTGAAGAGGAACTACTTGCCTACGCGCAGATGTTAAGCGAGGAATCGTATACAAGCGATGAACGCAAAAGAAGGGGGAGCGAAAGCAGTGCTGGGGGTAGTTCTTCAAGCGAAACTATATCACCCAACGATTATTCGAATACACACCAGCTAGCATCCACAAGCTGCTCGTCCTCCACGCTCGACACTGTTACCGAGGAGTTAGATCCAGATGTCGCAGAAGCAATCCGCCTTAGCCTTCTAGACAGGTCTTCATCTTCACCAGCACCAGACCGTCCGATCGGATTGAGAGACATGTCTAGAGGGAGCTTGTCAAATGGTGTAGAACGCAATATGAAGCAAGAAATCGATGATCTGGAATATGCCTTACAACTTAGTCTAGCGGAAGAGGTGAGCCGGGGGGCAGAGGATGGTGAGCCTTTTGGGGGTATGGAGGATGTGAATGAGTATCCAGCGCTTGACGGAGCATCTTCACCTAGCATGCGGAAGGGGAAGGGGAAAGCAGCTTAGCAGCAGTGCGGTCGTGGTTATACTTGTGTTTCTCGTTTAAATTTTGTCAATTCGAGCTTTGTGCTGTGTTCGTTGTTTCGTCTTGTTTTATCCTCAAGCTGACTTGATTTCTTGATTTTTTTTCCCCTCTTTCATCCGATCCCGAAGAAAACTCTTCGTACGTTTTTTGATTTAATAATTAGTCTTAGAAACCTGCCTTTTTCGCCTCTGAATTACATTGTCATTTCCTTCTATTGACTCAAATCTCGTCTGCATTTTTCAACCTCCTAAGCTGCAGGACGGAGGTCATTGATCCCTGCTCCATGTACGCAAGTTCGGGGGGTAACTACGTGACAAATCGGTGGAACGTCAAAAAAACAGTGATATATGAACCTGTTAAGAACGTCCTCGTGTCCATTGGCTCTGTATTCATGTTTCGCCACGAGGGGTTCACAGGGGTACGTCAACCCAGATTCCACAGACGAGGGCAATACGACGGCAGCGCTACACATCGGGCTATATATCTAGTGAAGAGGTGGTGCTAAGGGAGTAGAATAGAATTGATACATCACACCAGCACAAACGCCCAGAGAAACCATTTTAGGGTACGACGTGCGATAAGAGAGAGGGGTTAAACACGACGTGATCGTTTTTATGTGCGGTTTGTTATGCATTGAAACAATACATTTCGCCAGTCGCAACTACCGTACGGGGTTTCGATAAAATAATACGAGTAAAGTAAATTGCGGATATGCGCGATGAGAAAAGTCAGGGTTTTCAAAGGAAAGATAAATTGAATTAACAAATATAGCAGCTTGAAATCGCGTGGGGAATAGTACGGGAGAACTTCAACAGATATTCAGAGTTTCTCTATACCATCAGCAGCGTCAACCCAGCCAGAACAGCAGCGAGGGAGAGAGCATTAGAGCTGGACACGGTGTTGGCAGCAGCTTTCTTTTTATTATCCGCAGAGCCCGCTACACCAGAGGTATTTTCACCGGGAAGGTTGGACTGGAAGTCTTCGAGCTTCTTAATCTCTAGGCCTTCCAGCACAGCGCCTTTCGTGTCAAACACCTCATATTTCGGCTTGGTATCTTTGACCTCAACAAGCTTGCCCTTAGTGGGATTGCGGATGCCGTTCTTAATCATTTCAGGGACGCTCTCGGGCGCCTCTGGGATTTCGAAGTCGTCCTCGAAGTATTTGGTGTCTTTGATGAGACCGGAGGAGCACTTGGGGGGCTTGGCGCTGGTGGCGACCGGGTCGAGGGATTCAAGGAGCGGGATGTCGATTTTGCTGTATTGTTCCATGAGATTGTTGTAGTCGACGCGGAGAGTCACAGTCTTGTCGTCGTTCAACTCAACAAGGCCATAGTTGTTCGCTTCCTGGGAGTATTCATAAACCAGACCACCGCCCAAAGCCTTGGTCATTTCCGGTCCGTAGAGAGCGCCAACCTCGGTGAAAACGCGGGGTTGGACTTCGTTGCAGCCGTACTCAGAGAAGAAAACGGGGAGGGAAGTGTCAGAGAATTGTGCGACAAGCTTATTATAGCCACTGCTAGTGTACGTAGCGTCGCCGCACCAGGAATAGGAGTTGAGGCCGAAGAAGTCGGAGCGGGATTCGGGTGAGTCTTCGAGTTCACAGGCCATGTAAGCCCAAGTGTCCTCTAGAATCTCACGAATATCGGCGGCAGAATAGCCAACGGGGATTTGGCGAGGAGCATGGTTGGCAATGTATTGTTTCATGTCACGTTGGACAGCCTGTGAAAATCGAGCGAGTATGAGCAAACAACAGTGCAGATTAACTTTCGCACGGAACTATGGGAACGACGGGAGCTATACAAACTTACCCGAATGTAGGCAGGAACCGACTTCACGGCTTCTTCATTGATGACTTCATTCCCACCGAAGAAAGCTAGGGTGTTTGGATAGTCCTTGAAAGCCTCGATGATACCAAAGACACGTTCCATGTATCCCTTGTGGTAGGTGGATCTAGGATCGGCGCGGTTCAAGCTCTGGTGGGCTATGGGCGAGTTGACGTCGAGGATCAGGTAGATACCAGCGGCATTGAAGATGGAGGCGCAAAGATCATGGTTGGATTTGGGGTTGAGGTTGTAGATACGAATAGTGTTGGCCTGTGCTGTGTTAGTGAAGCTATACGGAAGAACAAGAGAAATGCGACTCATTATTATTATTATCGGGTAAAACATACTCCCAATCGTTGCAGGAGAGCGGCATCACGCAAGCAGACATCGGGATCAGTGAGAGGATCGTCTCCGCTCTCCTGGTCGTAACCAGCGGACCCGCCTGGCTGGTAACTGGGTGTGTCGTCAGCGGCTATCTACGAACAGGCAGATATGACAGTGGGAGACGGAGTATGTATATCAATAACGGCAAGCAACCTACTCGACACCGATGATCTGGAACCGCTTGCTCGATTTAGAGTTGACAAACTGCGAGCCTTTGACTTCGATGGGTGTGACCGCAACGACGGTGGAGGCCAACAAGGCGAAGAGCGCCGTAAAGACGCGAATCTGCAAGGATAAAAACTTGGTCAGTCGATGATGGAGAAAAGTGGGTTTTTATGTCAATCATTCAATCAATCAATCACATACGAGAGTCATGCTGGGAGCAGCGGAAATTCGACAATTGTTGCTGTCGTGGGCAATGTAGAGGGGTACCTGGTAGGGAAATTAAACTAAAGGAGAGAAAAGGGAGGGGAGAGAGAGAGTGTGTGTGTGTTGAGGTTGAAAGAAGAGGAAGAAGAAAGGGAGACAAAAAGGGAAAAAATGAGGTTGAAAGAAAGTTGTGTTCCGCGATAACTCACCAGTCCATATCAGACGCGGCAAACCACGCCCCCTTTCCCCCTCCCTTTATTTAAGACAATGAGACAACGTCCTCCCAAGCGTCTTCTTGTTATCCCTTGCCCCATTTCCTCGGGGGTTGAGCATTCAAATCAGACGCAGCCAATCAATCTCACCCTTGGCCAAGTCCTGTTAGCGCTGAGCGTTAGGCTTTGGCTTATTTCGACGCTATCCCAGGAGGGTGACACATGTTTCAGGTTGTGAGTGAGTGTGAAGAGATATGTAACTACCGACTCTTTGATTCTACGCCTTCTATCTCCATCTCGAGTATTATCCGTCATATCTTGATTACACCTGTGGCGGCTGTTGAACTTGTTTTAAGCTACTTCAACCTGTTCAATGGGACAAAACTTCTCCAAAAGTCACCCGTTGACCGTTCCATGATCGAATAAAACGTTTCCTTTCCACTACCCAGCAGCTGATCAGCGGATGTTTCACGCTACTAAGCCTGAACAACGATGATTATATTAAGGCATCTTAGAAAGATGCATCCAATAAGCGAAAACAAACTGCCCTCAGCATATCCATGCGTCTAAAATAAATGGATACTATCATAATAAAAGTACAGTACATTCAAACAACCCTTCCACAGCTCGAGAGTGATGGACCTAGAAAAGAAAGAAACAAAAAACAGTTGATAAATGATAACAAAATCAACGCGACCATGGCAATCCAGCAGGAGGTAGTGGTGGTACCCCGCCCAAGAAAATTTAATGGAGAAAATCTCAGCCCGCACTCCAATGGCCGCTGCCAGATGCAAATGTACCGTGTTGGCTGAGCAAGTTGATGTGGGGGAGGAAGTGTACAGTGGACTGTACAATTCAAGGGTCAATATACAATATATAGGGGAGAAGGAGAGAGGAATCATAGGGGAGCGACAAAAGAAATAACACAAAGGGAAAAAGTCATGAGTTCCAATCGAAAGCCCATCATCAATGTGGTAAATGTGGACCAAAGGACAAAACAGGGCGAGCACAGGGGCGACTGTTTTGGTTCGACACGTATAATTGTTTATCCAGAGTTATCACTTCCATTTGTTGATTTTTGTCCTTCATTGATTTATTTGTTGAAATTTATGTCGACCCTTTATTCTACCCCGTGCTGGTCCGCTCCTCCGCTGCTGCTCCCGGCCGTGCTTCCACCTGTAAACGAGCCCAATTGGAGTGTGGTATCCTGGCCTACCATCTCAGCCAGGATCTCCAGCACGTCCTTGGGAACCGTGGTGTCGTAGATAGCGATCAGGTCCTTCGGTTGCGGGTACACTTTGAGAGCCTTGTAGAATGCAAGGGCTGCTTCGAAGTTACTCGATCCTAAATTGTGCCAAGATATCGTTAGTGAGTAACAATTGCAACCGGCTTAAAAGGCGAGCTACAGCACGTAGAAAACGCATACCTTCCGCAGCTAATTGTTCGCCCTTCGAAATCTGACCCATGAAGAATCTTTCCTTATCATCCGGGTCGGTAGGGAAACCCTCCGCCTTCGCATCCGCGACGGCTTCTTTAATCTCGGCTATTTGACGCGCGCCTTGAGCCGCTGATTCTTCCCGGACTGCCCTGGCCAGCCGTCGGTTGTCCCTTTTCAGATTCCTTCGGAATTCAGCGTCGGAATGTCGCTTGTAGTCGAAGTAGATAGCATATGCTGTAGAAGCGAAATATATGAGTGGCTTGTTTATACTAAAAACAAAACAGAAAGGGAAAGAAGGGAAAGAAAATTGAGAAGGAACAAGAAACTGTGATGGATAATTCACGTACCCAGAAGACCGGTCACAATGGTGCCTGCAGAGGCAGCAACTATAGTTGTCGTCTTCATAGTCGAATTCGAAATGGTGTGCGTTCTCCTTCAAATATACCCAGTATGCGTTGACTGGATGGCTAAGGCAATAGGGCCGCGAGGGACAAGGAAGAAGTCGGATGGGCAACAGTCGCAAACCCTAATTGTGCGCAAGAATAGATGTCTAGCAGCTCGATAGGTACAATGGCAGGACGAGGAGAGTTGCTCCTTTTCGGGTGTTCCAATCTCGGTACTGCAGCGGTGGTTTGATGTTTCTTGATCTGTTTCTCGTCGATAGTATCCCGTTGGATCTTGAATCGGGCAAATTTTTTGGGAGCTTGAGCCTGCATGACTAAGCCGAGCCGGGTCGTCTGCTTATTAAGGAGTCAAATGCAACGACGACGACGTCAAAAAGCAATTGACAGCAGAACACTGACGAAGCCATACAGCGCTGCGACACCTGCGAATAGCAGGCATTGACATATATCCTTCCTGATTGCGGCCGTGGTCGCTATTGCTGACATGAGAATATGGACGGAAGGGGTTTGACTCTCCGGAGCAAGGGATCCAGACGGCCTCAGATCAGCGCTCCCCAGCCCATCTCCGACCCTCGCGCGACCGCAAGTAGCAGCAAAAGGCCACCTCCCGCTGCGACGGCTCCTGTTTCCATTCCTTCTACTGCGTCGGGTAAATCTGGCGTAGCAGATTCGTCGCCTCCTCGGAAAACACAACCAAGCGGTGCCACCTCAGACCTCGTCAAGCGGCGATACTCTGCTCGATACAACCAGCAGCTCAATTTCGATATCCCAGATGTTCCCAGTCTGCCATCTGGTGTGGATGCGTTCAGAACACAGAAAGCACCCGCAGCTGGCAAGGAGCAGCAGGCTTCTGGCCAACCCCTCCGCGTCGAGCTCAGTGCGTTGAGAGACCCTAGTCTGCCAGTGGAAAAGTGTACGTCTCCCTAGAAAGCACCTCTACATATTTCTATATATATTTCCTGTTCATCATTTCAAACTCTAAAACTTTTTGAATCAGACGTCACTACTCTGTTGGCGAATGCTTCCGAAGAAGACATTCGAGAGTATCAGGGCCAGCTACGCAAGCTCAAGAACAGAACTTCCACAGATCTACAACAAAATGTCTATAGGAACCGCACCCAGTTCATCAAGATCAGCAAGGAGGCTGAAAAACTTAAGGGAGAGATGAACACGCTTCGTGGTCTCATGTCGGAACTCACTACGGCTTTAGGGCAGGCGAGTGCAACAAATGGCTCCAGTGCCATGGCCACAGCCTTCGATGAGGCTTCGGCCGTCAAACGACATCCAAATCGTAGCTCCGTTGCTAATCTCGAAAGCATGTGGAACGTTCAACTGCAAACGCTGTGGAAGACAGTCGAGCGATCTCAGAAATTCTTACCCGCTATCCCCGGTCGCCATATCGTACTTGAAAGCGGACAATGGGTTGAGCTTGATTCTGCAACGTGGAAACCTAAAAGGCCCGTTCATATTGTCCTCCTGAACGACCATCTCCTTGTGGCTGCGAAAAAAAGGAAAAGAGTAGATCCGAATAGTCAGAATATGAAGGGCCCTGCCCCCACAAAATTGGTTGCAGAGGAGTGCTGGCCGTTGCAGGATATCGATATGATAGACCTCGCTACTAATCTCGACGCAAATGGAATGAACCAACATATCGAGGAGCGGGGGGTTCCAAATGCTGTTAATATCCGATATGGCCAGAAGTCCTTCACCTATCGAAGCGACAAACGGGAGGGCAATGCCAAAGCTGATCTGTTAATGACATTCCGCAAAACGCTCGAGGATTTACGGAAGCTTATGCGGACAGAAACTGAGTCCAGTTCTAAGACTCCTGACCCTTCAACCAACAGCTTATCACTATCAAGAGGGTCTCAAATCTTTGATAGTAGGACCGCGTCCCGCGATAAATTCGATGTGCTCATCGATGTCGACGGGAAACAGCAAAATATGAGATGGGTTGAAGGTCAATTGGACGAGCTTGATATTGATGCTGCCCTGCAACGCTTCGACAACGCAGTGTCGCGGGTTGAACAGCTGCGAAAACTCGCAAAGAGTATAAAGGGGAACGTAACAGCCCAGGATATCATCCTATCAAAGATCGATGAACGTGCCACAAAATTGGCCGAGGCCATTCTCCGTACGCTGGTGGACACTCATTCATTCCTTGCCGCAACCAAGACAAACATTTCCTGGCTTTCCCGCTTAGGTTTCAACGATAGAGCACGCGAAGCCTTCTTACACACCAGGACGGAAGTAATCACAAAGCGCGCACGGTATTTTACCCACACTCCTTTCTCTCCTCCTACCCTTACACCCCCCAACTATAAAATTAAAAAAAAATAAAAAAGAAGAAATCCAAAAAGAGGTTTTAAGGACTAATTTATATAACTAGCCAATGCGTTTTCGAAGGCGACCTACGATTATACATCTTCCAAGTATCCTACGTCTATTTCACACTCATAAAAAACACCATCGCCATCTATCAGCAATGCTTCCCGGCGCCCATGACTAGCGCATGCATAAAATGGGCCAAAGAACATTTAGACGGCTTCAACGCAATCCTTGTCCGACAATTGAGCAGTGTGGAGCCTGAGAGCTCTGTTTGGCAAGGCTGTATGGAGACGGTGCATGAGCACGCCGCGTTGCTATTGGAGGTGGGGGTTGATTTTAAGGATTTAGTTGGGAAAGGGTTACCTACGAGCACAGCCATGAACCCCGCCCCGAGCACGGGAGGGGAGAGGCCATCGTCTCCTTGACCAGTTAGTTATTGGTTTAGTCGGTCAGTATTGGACGTGGATGTCAACTGAGATTCTCCCAGCCTTGTTTGAATATAATGCACCGCTTTTCGCTTGGTAGGACGCGACTGTTTTGCATGATGGTTTTAGCCTTTATGACGCACTTCGCTTTTTAACCCCCGACTTCTTTTGGATATTTTCTTGTTTCTGGATCTAGCAACGCAAAATGAGGAGGAAAGCCGGCATTTCTTCCGCACACGCAGAGTCCACTTTGAATTAAGGGTTTAATCATCGTTGACTAATCCTATATTACATCTGCACCATACCCCCATTTCATACTCTATTCCTTTGATATCCCCTATATATTGTCCTGTTGTCTATTGTATTAGCTTGTTCGCCTCCACATGGTAGATTCATCAAAGGGGTTCTAGTACTTGCCGCAAATTTTATGTTCTAAATGCGATCTCTATGGATTATCTATATTTAATCTAAGTTCTATAGCAATCAAATTACACCTACTCTTATGGATAAAATATATCCCCCTCAGACCCACTCATAGGGGATATGGACCATCTATAAAATAGAAATCATAGAAAAGAATCAAAAAGTCAATAGAAGCCAGGGCCAAACCACATCACGCGCCACACCTCACCGCTGTTTCATCTCCCTCAACGAGCCCACCCTTTCCCTCAGCGGAAAAATTCCAAATCGTCTCCCACGCATCCAACGCCACGGATTCTTGAGCAGCCAACTGACCAATTTGAAAATCCATCACCAACCCTTCCTCGTCCGTTATCCTAGAGGGAGTCGGCAGGCGCATCCACTGACCCACGATATCGGGTACCTCCTCTTTGACATGACTGATAACGATCAGGGCTTGGTGGTCAGCGATGCCGGTGTGGCATAGTTTCGGGCCCGACGAGGACGGTGGCGTGGGTAAATGCCACACATTCGCGTAGTTGGGCGTTCTCCTGGTGCCGCTACTGGGCATGTGCTGCTGCTCGCCGACTTCTAAGAAGTGGAGACATTTGTCACGTAGGGAGGCTTGCATGCTAGAGAAGGCTTCGTCGAGGATTATCAGGTCTGGTTTGTGGATGAGCGCACGCAGGAAGAGAGTGAGGCGCTGTTGGGCGGGTGTGAGGGAGGAGAAGGGGAGGGAATCGGCCCAGGAGGTGGTTATTTGTATTCCATCGCTGCAGGGGGCGAAGTCAGGGTTAAGATCTGCTT
Source organism: Blastomyces parvus (assembly GCA_002572885.1). Taxonomy (NCBI): domain Eukaryota; kingdom Fungi; phylum Ascomycota; class Eurotiomycetes; order Onygenales; family Ajellomycetaceae; genus Blastomyces; species Blastomyces parvus. Next base: position 51,953 of record PDNC01000003.1, read on the forward strand.
CGAAAAATCGCAAGGCCGAGTCTACATTCATGGCGCGTTCCGGGGTGAGGTTTGGCTTCGAGAGGAAGGTTTCCGCCCAGGCTGATTCGATAGAGGAACGGATAGAAAGGTGTCGGGGGAAGAAGGCGTGGATTTCGGGGGACGAATGGCCGATGCGAGACTGTAAATCGAAAATTGATATCCCTGGCTTTCCGGGTTCGGGTAGACGAGAGCGGCCAAATAGTTTGATAGGTTGCGAGTATGTTTGTGGGTGATCGGAGGTGATGAGTGATATGAGCGTCGTCTTCCCCGAGCCGTTCGAGCCAAAAACGCCCCATCGCTGTCCGCGATGAACCTTCCAGTATAGCCCGTGCTTTGTCGTGCTGCTATCGGCTGCTTGAGTCCAGCCGCCCAATACCACCTTATCACCATATTTGACATGAACACCATCCATCTCCACGATTGGCTCACCTAAGGGAGTTATTCTTTTGTCCACTTTTACAGCTTGTTTATGCAGCAATCCCATTTCATGTAGAATGTTGGCGAAGTCCTCAAATTGGCCATTTTCACGTAACTGCTCTAACCTGTCATATTCCCATCGCTGCGAAAGCGACAGAAGGTTGTAAATTTGTTCCTCGTCGATGTTGCGGGGGATCAATTCAAGTCGCCCTGGGCTCGCCAAGCTACTTTTTGAAATTTCAGAATTATCATCGCCAGTTTCTTTCACGAGAGCGGGTTTGGCTCCTCGAGCAGCCACAGCCTGCCACAGCTGGAGAGTGCGGAATACCTCATCACGAGTGCCTTGAAGGGCTATGGTATTATCTGGCCCCAAGAGGACTATCTGAGAAATCCATTCCGGAATTGGATCCTGTGGCCTTAAAGCTAGAACAATACGAGGCGCTCCACCTAAAGTAGTCTGACGGAGCAAGTGGGATAAAACGGGGACAGTTGATCGATCCAGGGCCACTATGTAAATAATGAGCATGGGCTTGATAACAGTTACAGATAGGATTTTCCCTAGTAGCATTCTGGGAAAATAATTGTGAAGAACTCACTGAAAGGCTCATCCAGAAGGAGAACTTCTGGCTTCATAAGAAGGGCTTTTGCGATCCTAGCCCGCCTTGTTTGCCCATTACTTAAGTTCGCCACTGGCATATCAACAAGATCTTCCAATTGGAAATCTCGTATGATCTTATTTAGATGCTCATCACTTTCCGAAGGGTTAATGCTTCCACCCCCCAGTACCTCTTCCTTTTCCTGCACCAGTGGATTGAGGGACATCTGATCCTTCAGATACTGCAAAAGCGTGAAATCCGTCTCCTCCCTTCTGCTTTCATATCTCGCGCTCATATATGAACCACGAATACCACCGGCACTTTGCTTTTGGTCGCCATTGAACCCAACATACTGGATCGCATGAGCCGCGTCGTGCGAAGAAGAACTTGAACCTTTCGCCCGCGCTGCACCAGGCGCTAAAAGGTACGGGAATGAGCGTGCGGTTGGTGGGATGCAGATATACCGACCGCGAAGAATGTCAAGGAAGGTCGACTTGGCCGACGAGCCTATGACGGCGCAGTGTTCCAGGGAAGGATGCTCTCCGGCTTTCGCTGGAATGTGAGAGTTAAGAGAAAAGGTGAGGTTAGGGTATAAGGGAGGATTGTCCTTCGTAGGGGAATCCCGGGTGGGATATTCGCGGTAGAAGGTGGCGTCAGTAATACTAATGATTGGTGGATATGTCGTGTGGTATATGGAAGAGGATTGCCTGTCTCCTTTTGGCCCTGCCGTCCCATTCTGCAATCCTATCGAGGCCTTGTCCGGCCTTATATTGTTCGGCAGACATTTCCCCAAGACGAAGTATCGAAATAGATTAATATTGTATGACACAGGACGTATAGCACCGCCACCAGCACCAGGCCGGATGGGGGCTGCTATGTGCTTCAGCATGCCGCTACCGGGTCTTGGATATTGCCCATCCACCAAACCCAAGCCAATTATAGATATCTACACTCTGTATTTCTGTCCGCAGACACTTGAGGTCGAGATTGTGACGTCGGAAATCATACACGTGACTCCAGACCATCGACTGCCAAGACAAGCGCGTTGATGGTCTCGAGATGTTGTCACAGTTACGATATTAATTAAAAATGATTTTTTATTCTTCGATAATGAATATTTTCAATATTCGGATGGTAATTAATCAAACCCTTTTTTTATTCATTTATTTCCTTCCCCAGCCACCCTTGGTCAAGGGGCAGTAGCACCGGATAATAAGCACATAAAACAATGCAGCAGAAGAAGAAGAAGAAGAGAAAAGAAGACGAAGACAAAGAACCGTTGAATCTTAAAGGAAAACCTAACTCATGCGAAAAAAATCGTAATGCCCAAACAAAAAGAAAGGAGAGAAAGGAAAGGGGTTGGTGAGGCAGACTGGGATGCTCCATTCTCACCAGCCTGGGATGCTCGATCATTGTCGTCGTCGGCTAGTCAGGCGTTAAGCGCAGCATATGCTCTACCAGGTTTATCGACACCAATTGAGGCAGCACAGCCCGCCTTCTGATCCTTCTCACATTTGCCAACGGCGAACAGAGTCTTGCCATCCTTCCCGCCAAGCTCCAGATTGCTGGGTCCCTTGACACCCGGGGTGGTGATGTATTGCACAAGCTTGCCGCTGGGGTCAAGCTTCGCGATTTTGCCCGCGGCGTTGAGCGAAACGTAAAGGTTGCCATCAACGTCGGTGCGCATGCCATCGAGATCTGTGCCTTTCTCTGCATGGCTGAAGTCGTGGAAAACGACTGGGTCCTGTTCGAGCAGCGCACCTGTCTCCTTGTCCAAGGCGAACTTGAAGACTTTGAGGTTAACGACTCCGCTCTTGACGTTTGTGGCGGAGGTGAGATAGAGGAATTCGCCCTTGGGGTCCACCTCGATGCCGTTTGTGCGATGGATGTCCGCCTTCTTGAGGATCGCAGGGCTAAACTGGGTTGCTTTGTTGCCATCGCACGTCCAGAGATCACCATGCTCGCCGGCAATGGAATCCGCCTCGTACTTTTGGCCGGAGAGGTAAATCAAGCATTCTCTTTTGGTGGAAACGGCAATGTCATTGGGTTGGAGCATCTTAGCGTTTTCGCAAAAGACGGAAACCTTCTTGGTTGCGACGTCCACGGACATAACGCGTTTGTTCTGGGCATCTAAAATGAAAATGGAGCATTAGTATTGCTGGAATAGACGCTGTATCTGGCAAGAATTTATATATATATCGAGAATGAATGGCGTAGGGAAGATATAGCCAATCAAGGAAAAATGAAATACCAACCTGCTATCAGTACTTTTGCCCCTTTCTTAACGAATCGCGAACCGGCAAGGAAGGTATCCTTTGCCCCTTTGGCAATAACTATAGGATCTTGACCGGCAACGTTGTTCACTCCGCCATCTGTCTGGTGGAAAAAGCCGAAGGAATTAGGCGTTGTGGTTGCATCCTTCCCCCTGAAATCCACCGCAAATACATCGCCAGCCTTATTGACGGAGGCGCCTTCAATTGAAGCGCCAAAAGCACTCCCGAGATCGAGCTGTTTCGCTGCAGTGGTTTGAACGCCGCTTGCATCATCTCTTGGCACAAGCCTGGAGGGATCTAAGGGAGTTGAGAACGCTGCTGTAATCAAGGACGCTGCGACTGCAAGCTTTAAAAATGGATTCGGGGTGCTGAGTTTGGCCATGGTGGGTAGAGGGTATGTATACACGTCTAGATTAATTTGAAGAAGTGGTCGTTCGAACAGGGTGAGGGTTTTCTTAAAAAAAAAAATACAAAAGGTTTGATTCTTGAAAAAGAAGGGAAATCAAGAGGAGCACCAGGCGCTCTTGATATATGAGTTGCTTAGATGTGAATGGCGAAAAAGAAATTGAATACAGCAAGACAGTGGATGTAGGAGGAAGCAGAAAGAAGCAGTCAGTAAATAATATTGCAACAGAAGAGGGAAAAACGATTAAAAGAAAAGAAGAAGAAAAAAAGTGACTGGGTAGAAATAAGGAGACTCCTGCGCAGCTATATTTATCCCATCCTCCTCAGCCCCCCACGATCTTCTGTTGAACCTTAGCCGGCTAAGCCCTAAGATATGTGACGGGGATGATCTCTCTCCTGTTGCTCACCAATAATGAATGCTCAGCGGTCCAACAAGCCGGCGGATTGCGAGCTGGCGACTGGTGAGAGCGTGGCGTGCAGGGAGCCAGGGACCTTGCCTGCTCCGTAGCACTGGAGAGTTTCAAGTGACATTTTTTTTGTTCTTGGGAACAAACGCCGCCCGTCCTGCCCCCGAAAGCGGGTCATTCATTGTAGTGCCACAGCCGCAGACGGGTTGTAATTGTAAATTGTTTCCTCTGTCGTTACTTTGTGCTATGGAAGTTGTCAGTCTGCGCCAGACGGGCAACCTCGACAAGGAACGACTGGTTGGCTGTGGTTGAAATTGTGAAACGTGGCGGACAGAATTCGCCCGAAAAATCTGCCAGGCCACATCAAGCACAGCGTCGCGAGCCTTTTGTCAGTCAGATCCAGCGAATAATGAGCAACTTGTCCCTGGGAAAACAGTCATCTTGGCGGCCGCGAAAGTTTCAACTTCGACCCCGGCCGATCAGCGATGCAGCGACGAACGGCGATAAGTTATTTAGTCTGGGCAGGGATTTCACCTGCGCAGCGGGGCGAAACCCTGAAACAGAATGGCGGCAAAATCCTTCGCGCATCAGACACACCGCAGCCAGCCAAGTGCGAGGGGACTCCCTGGTTGCCGTGGGACGTGGGATGGGGGCATCAAACAGTCGATTGTGTTAGATCCGGGGGATGTTCTCAGCCAGTCGTTGCAGGCTTGTTGGGTGGTTTGATGCTGGCGGGGAACAACCTTGGAAACCATCGACAAGCACACAATGGGCGGAGCCATGAGGGCTAGCATGATAACATACAAAAGGATGGGCTGGTCTGGTGAAAGCGAACATAGAGATTATTCATTGATGAAGACCGGGAGCCGCATTCCATACCTCAGGATTGGAGGGAGAGCAAGTTGCCGCTGTCCTTTTGCTGCATAACTGTCACTTGGCAAATTACTGGGCGAGAGAGAATTCACCTATATTACTATTATCAATCACAAAGATATTCCCTGTCTGAACAGTCTGCTTCTCGGGACAAGGGAATGAAGAAAGAAAGAAAGAAACGAGATGGTCCACACTTCTTCATGACAGGGTTCGTAGAGTATGGAGTATGGGGAGAGATGCAGCTTTTTTTTCGGCGACCGAATGCCCAGTGACGACCCCCACAGCGGGAGGGAATTATCTCGTTTACACCCCGGAGATGGAATGAGACACCATGATGCACTGTTAAAATAATGCAGCAGTTCAGCGCAGTCATGGTAACATCAGTATCGAGTGGAGGCCAGTCAGTTTTACCTAGGTATCCTTTCAAAATACCACCCAGCCAAAACTATCTCCACACACAATGGATATATCAAACTGGGAGCGAGTTGTGTCATTAGCATTAGCATTGTTGGCGACCCCGCACAAGAGACAAGAAAACAAAACAATAGTGATCAATGAACTTGGAACAAGGGAATTATTTCGTTGTCCAGCCTCCAGGGCCTGGAGTATATATACAAAGGCTTTCCAACATCTATCTATATACAGGGTACTTAGAAACAGCCGTATCCAACCCAACCCAGGAGAGATCACGGAAAAGAGATGAGACAGACGCCAGGCAAATGCATCCCAAAGGAAAGAGGCGAGGAAATGACGAAATGAAGCAAATAATGAACACCAATATACAAGGAAGAAACCCCCGCACAAAAAGCCATAAATGGGGGAAATGAAAAAAGGAAAAACGAAATAATAAAAGAAACAGAAATAGAAAGAAATGACGTCAAACACATAACATGGAATCATGGATAAATCACGAAACACATAAAAAATAACCCACGGAAAAAAGGAAAAAGAAAGAAAAAACACATATACATCATCCCATAGTCATATATGGCGGAAAGACTACGCCTACTATTTATGTATTAAGTGTTTGCTCTGCATTGCTAAGGTCTCTTCGCGTTTAAAAAGAAAAGCGGCTGAAAAAAAAAGAACGAAAATAAATGGAAATAAATGGGAAATGCAGATAACTTTTGGGTGTGTTTGCCAGCGAACAAAAAGGAAAAACTAATTCTCGATCGGCTTTCGTTGTCCCCTTGGAGACAAGTCTACGAAGTGTAGACAAATCCGGATAGAAACCGACCAGCAACCACGATCACTTGAACCCCCTTATCACGATGCCATGACCAATGCCAGTAATGCCATGCGACAGTAGAGTCCATATTTCATCTGTAACAGTAACAAAAGAACGAACAGTTAGTAAGAAAGAATAATGATTTAAAAAATACGCATATGCAATAACAATTAAAAATAAACTCACCTGTCGGAAATAAGCCGCGCGTTGGTCAAAATCGACCTCCTCACAGACTTCCTGGTTGCGTGGTAGAGGGTGCATAACGATCATCTGGCTCTTCGCATGCTTCAGCACCGTGTTATCGATGACGAACGCATTCTTCAACTTCTCATACTCGCCCAAGTCTTCGAACCTCTCCTTCTGCACTCGCGTGCAGTACAACACATCCGACCGTGCGATGATCTCCGGGGTAAGCTCCGTCGACTCCAAGATCAGCTGGCCGGACGAGACGAGCTGTTGGCGGACCTCCTCGGGGATAGCGAGCGCCTTGGGCGAAATGAGCTGGACGCGCACGTCGTAGAATTGGAGCAGTTTGATGAGGGAGTGCACGGTGCGGCCGTATTTCAAATCACCGGTAAAGGTGATTGTGATGTCGTTGACGGTGCCGAGTTCCTCGCGGATGGTGAAGAGGTCGAGGAAGGCTTGGGTGGGGTGTTCCATGGCTCCGTTTCCGCCGTTGATGATTGGAACTGGGGAGAATTTGGCGGCAGTGGCAGCGCTGCTGTCATCTGGATGACGGAGGACGATCGCGTCGCTGTAGCAGCCCAGAGTGCGGACAGTGTCCTGCAGAGTTTCGCCCTTTTGGGTGGACGAATGCTCAGTCGCGATAGGGATGGTGCGGCCACCCAGGCGTTGCATAGCGGCATCGAACGAAGCAGACGTACGAGTGGAGGGCTCGAAGAAGAGCGTTGCGAGGACGCGGCCCTTCAGGATGTCGAGGACACCATGGCGTTGGACGCCGAGCCGCATCTCTTGCGCAACAGTGAATAAAAGGTGAAGATCTGGCCGGGTGAACTGGCTGACTGAGAGGATATGCTTCTGCTTGAAAGAAGATTGCGAAAGTAGCTGCTGCAACGAGGGTGAAATCTGGGATGGGTGGGGTGGGTATGGATAAATCGGAGCAGAAGGCACAAACTCGTCCCCCAAGACAGATGGAGCATATCCATCAGGAGCAGCAGGTTTGAATCTTGACGGGCGCTGGAGTGGTGTGGCAGAGAAAGACAAGCGTCTCCCAAAGGCACTCTCCGATCGAGGAGAGGTGGGAAGAATGTCTTTGACTGCTGGCGATGCTGGAGCCGGCGGCGCTAGCCGATGAGAGGACATGTCCGCCCCTTTCGGTGCATCCAGCATCATTTCGCCGTCCAAGCACGACGTCTTCCCCTGGAATGTAACTCGCCGGACGGATGCCTTCAGAGTCTTACCAGCAAATGGTGACCAGATATCATGGCTCTGGAACACATATTGCCTGTCAAACTCAATCTCTACGGAGGCATCTGGCTGGTCATGAAGTTCAAAGATCCTCTTCGGGTTATCGTAGAGTCTGGAGGTGACATCCTCGACAGTCAATCGCTTGTCAGAAACTGCTGTGAAGAGCAAAGGAAGCGCGTCTTGGATCCCAACAGCGGGAGAAGCATCGCTACCAGCAACCTGGTATGGAAGACTACCGATAGAAAATATATCGATCGTATCCAAGTGATCCCAGAGCGCTTCTTGATCTTTCTTGGAAGGAAGGCATGTGGAACCAGGGTAATCATCGGTAGACAGGAAAAGGGAGTAGATCGCAACATCGCAAGTCACCTTCAGACCCTTTTCCTTGCTGAGCGCAATCAGTCCTATGTCATCTTTGCTAGTAACACTCATAACGTGGATGTTGCGATTGTGGAGGCTTGCAAGGAGCAAAATGGAAGCCAGGTCCGTAGCTTTGGCATCGGTGATTATAGGTTTATTGGTCGGCCATGATGCAAAGTGCGAAGTAACCGTTGCCACCTTGTTGATGTTGCCCGATAGGTGGTTGAATGGGATAAACAACGAACCGACTTCACCAGTGACTAGGCCGACCTTGTCGGAATTGCTGGATGTTGCCGTGACAGAGAGGTTGAAATCGCAGTATGACCCCTTTGACGAATTATGTTGGGCGATTCTCAGTGCCTGGGAGTCAGTAACGAAGCTATCTAGGCCTACAGGCATGATGCGGACCATGCTGAAACCGTTCGCAATCGAAGCCTTGGTCACCACCTGGAAATCTGGAGAATCTGGGTTAGCGAGACCTGGCACGAAGGCTGCGACGTTGATGAGGCCAGGGAGAGTAACAGCGCGATAGCTTGTTTGGCAATCAATGCTCGTCACGTTCATGGAATAATGGCGTGCAATCGCTTCGATCAGGATTTTCGCGTTTTTAACGTTGGTGACTAGCGGGGTCTGATAGTCGACCGCCATTCGGCGTGTTCGATAGCCCTTGCTCATGTAGTTTGCAGGCCGCCTGAACCTATTGCTCGAGGGAAGATTGATGTAAAGATCAATCAGATTGTTGGCCAAATGCTGCGTAAGAGAATATTCAGACTTAAGGTCCTCCTCCTCTCCTGCAAGAACTTCGAGGTATTTGACCGGCAGTCCATGCTCTTTGAGATAGTCCGCAGTGCCCGCCGTGGCAAAAAGGTTGTAGCCAAGCGCGTGTAGCTTTCTGATAGACGGCAACATCTCTACCTTCTCCTTGAAGGAACCGATGGAGAAGAGAACGTTCTTGTTCGGGAGCTTGAAGCCAGTCGAAATCAGAGCTTTGAGATATGCCTCGTACCTGTCACGACCGAAGCAAGCAACTTCTCCGGTAGAAGCCATCTCCACCCCGAGCACGGGGTCAGCACCAGAGAGGCGGGAGAATGAGAATTGCGGGACCTTAACTCCGACATAGTTCTTGGGAATGTTGACCGGCGGGTACTCAGTGAACGGCTTGCCAATCATTGCCAGCGTTGCCATTTCAATCAAGTCAACCCCCATAACTTTGGAAACGAACGGGAAGGATCGAGATGCTCTGACATTGCACTCGATAACTTTAATATCGTTATCCTTGGCGATGAACTGGATATTGAAAGGTCCTGTAACGTTCAGCGCATTGCCGATCTTGCGGGTCGCTTCCTCGATTCGCCGCACGGTTTCCGGGTCCAGGTCCTGTGGTGGAAGAATTAAAGTAGCATCGCCAGAATGGACACCGGCATTCTCAACATGCTCTGAAATAAAATGGCCGACCATAACCCCATTCTTAGCAACTGCGTCCATTTCAATTTCCTTGGCGTTCTCTATATATTTGGTAATCACCACAGGATGGTCGCGCGACACCTCAACAGCCTGGTTGAGGTAGTTTGCAAGATCGTCCAAAGAATACACCGTGTTCATGGCAGCACCAGAGAGCACGTACGAAGGTCGCACCAATACTGGGTATCCAACCTTCGCACAAAATTCAGTGGCCTCCTCGATACTGGTCAGTTCCTTCCAAGCAGGCTGATCGACTTCAATATGGTCAAGGAGTCGCGAAAATTTGTATCGATTCTCTGCGCTATCAATCATCTCAGGAGATGTACCAAGGATATTGACATTGAGCCGGTGCAAAGGAAGCGCAATGTTGTTCGGTGTCTGTCCTCCCATAGACATGATCACGCCGCTCGCCGATTCTAGCTGGTAAATATCCAGCACCGTCTCCAAATTTATATTCTCAAAATACAATCTATCCGCCTCGTCGTAATCAGTTGAGACCGTCTCTGGGTTAAACTTGACCATTAATTTAAGTTAGCAAAGCACTTCTCAAGAGTTGTTTGAATGTTTTTCTTTCCCTAGGGCCGGATGGGGGAAATTTGAAAAAAGTTGCGATTTTCAGGGGCCAAATTGGGAGTCACGTGCATTCTCAGCACGATCGCTCTTCTCCCGGGTAATATTAGGGTATTCATGGGTATTTTCAACGCAAGAACCTGTCAAGAGTTGTCTGTGATCCCCCCCCCCCGCGGGGCTGGATAGGGAAATTTGAAAAACATTGGGATATTCAGGGGCCAGATTGGGGGTCACGTGCTGGGAAAGTGTCACGTGCACTTTCAGCACGATCGTGGGTAACATGGGGTTTCAACATTCTTAAAATTAGGGGCAGGGCTTTCAAGGGTATTTTCAAGATTCTCAAGATCAACGTTGCCCACGGTTTTCTGCTTCTCAAGGTTCTTCTGGTGGCGATCTGTCTTCTGTTGACGGGTACGGTTGCTCTTATTATGAACACCAACGTTGCAAGGTTTGCAAATATACGGATTCAGGTGCTCCTCGGACTTCCGTATATGCTTCGCGGTTTTTCCATGTTTCTCGAGCCAATTTCTGCACGTGTAGGAAATATCACAGAGCTTGCAGTGGTATTTCTGTGTCTCTTGATTTCGTTTCCTACGGTTGGCCTCCGTCTCCAAGTGTCTCTCCGGGTTATTCGCCCGCGATCGCTTGACTCTCTCATTGGCTGCTTCAATATAGTCCGCATAGTTTGTCGCCATTTGTTTGTAGAGCTAGTTTGAATTTCCTTCCCGGTGAATCGTACGAAGCTTTGCTTCGCGGTCTTTGGCGTAGGCTTCGTATTCTTCGGGAGAAAAATGAAACTGTCCCCGGATGCCTTCGTCTAAAGAACAGTGGCTGCAAAGACCGTCATATTCAAGCGATTGGCGATCCCACAAACCAAATGTGGCCCATCCCATAGTCTCCCAGCTTAGCCTTCATGGCCCAAAAGACGTATGAAAACGCGGCCTCTAGAGCTATAAACATCAAACGGCCGGCGGGGTGGAGGGATTCGGTTGGCCGCAGGCACCAACAAAGGAGACACTTGTTGGTGATCGAATATCCCTCCTCTAGCGACGACTTGACGAAGATGGGGAGCAACACGCCATCATCGTAATGCTTGAGCCGAAGCCGCGCCCCAAAGTAGGGGTGCCAATTGACGTGGCCGAGCCGATGTATAGTCTAGGACGACTACCAAGTTTCTCCATTGTAATGGGATATATGCCCCAGGAGAGGAGCGGACTGGCAGTGAGCGAGCGGAAATACTCGAAGGGCGGCAGGTCTGTGGCTTTGAGCACCTCGAACAGGCCAGGGGCAAAGCAGAGGGAGACTCCCTCTGCGAGGGCCTCCAGCTCTTCCCGAGTAGCGAAAAAAAGGGCGAACAGTTGGTGTTTAAACCGCGGTTTGGTATCGCGTAGGCATTTCCAAGCCACAAGCATGATGAGTTTGAATACCGTCGGAGCAGAGAATAGAGGAGCCATTGCAATAGAGTCGATGGCAACCAGGAGAGCAGAGCAGAGAATCTTGAGAAGCCTGGGGATCTTGAAGAGATTTGGGTATCTTGAAGTTTGAATCTTGAGGTTTGGGTATCTTGCCAAGCTTTGTGAATGTTGAGAGTTCTGGGAAATCTAGGAAATGGTGTGAAGTCGTGGGACGCCGAGGGAAAAGACAATTGTGAAGGGGGGGGAAATGGGAAAGGGGCAGGTGAAAAGCGGGAGTGTCCAAAAAGGGAGAGAACGACGCGACGCCATTCTACTTACATTAACCATGACGGTCTTATACCCTTGCTCTCGAAGGGTTCGGATGGTTCGCACAGAACACCAATCAAACTCAACAGAGGAGCCAATTCTGTAGACACCAGAGCCAAGAACCATAACGCCTTGGTCATTAAAGTCCACATCGTTTTCTGAGCCGTTGTATGTCAGATACAAGTAGTTCGTGAATGCCGGAAATTCAGCGGCGACGGTATCGATTTGTTTGACCCGGGGCACAATCCCTGCTTCCACTCTCATCCGCCTGATAGCCAGTTCATTGGAGCTCAAAAACTTCGCCAGTTGGCGGTCGGAGAAGCCCAGCTGCTTGGCCTGTCGAATGAGAGAAACGGGTACGGTAGTAGCATTGTACCCAGACATTAACTTTCCAAAATCACTGAGGCCTTTCAATTTCCGGAGGAACCACTTGTCGATTTTGGTCAATTCCCAGATATCGTCGACGGTGTAGCCAGAATGCATGGCGTTGGCGATAGCGAACAGTCGCTGATCGGAAGGCGTCTGAAGCTCAGCTTTAATGGACATGAGTGCGTTGGTCTCGTTGAACCCAACATTGTGAAAGTCCACAGAACGGATGGCTTTCTGAATGGCCTCTTCAAAAGTTCGTCCAATGCTCATAACCTCCCCAACACTCTTCATCGAGGATCCGAGCTGCGTAGAGACACGCGTGAACTTCTTGAGATCCCAACGGGGAATCTTAACGACAACATAATCAAGAGAAGGCTCGAAGCAGGCACATGTGACTTTGGTGACAGAGTTTTTAATCTCATTCAGTGGGATTCCGAGGCCAAGTTTTGCCGCTACAAAAGCGAGGGGATAGCCTGTCGCTTTAGATGCGAGTGCAGATGATCTTGAGAGACGAGCATTGACCTCAATAATGCAATATTCTCTTGAGAATGGGTTCAATGCGTATTGAATGTTACACTCACCCACCACACCCAAATGGCGGATGACATTGACAGCTGTGGTTCGAAGCATATTGTAGTCCTCATCGGAAAGGGTCTGTGACGGTGCAACGACAATAGAGTCACCGGTGTGGATGCCCAGGGGGTCAAAATTCTCCATGTTACACACAGTGATGCAGTTATCACGAGCATCGCGGACTACTTCGTATTCGATTTCTTTCCAGCCTTTCATACTCCTCTCAATTAGAACCTGTGGGCTTGCAGCGAAGGCTTTCATGCACAATTCCCGCAGCTGCTCAGGATCCTCAGCGAAACCGCTTCCAAGGCCACCAAGTGCGTACGCAGCACGAACAATGACAGGAAATCCGATATCCTTGACAACCTCCATGGCTTCCTCGAGTGTGGAAGCAGACGCGGATTTGGCGCACTTCTCACCGATGGCTTCCATGCTTCTCGCGAATAACTCACGGTCTTCTGTGGTAATGATGGTGTCTATCGGAGTACCAAGGACTCGGACGCCAAGTTCTTCGAACTCATCTTTGAGCTGAATACCAACCTGGAGAGCAGTTTGGCCGCCGAATGTTACGTAGATGGCATCTGGTCGTTCGTGTTTGATAACCTTGCGGACAAAGTCTGCATTGACTGGTAAGAAGTAGACCTTATCTGCAAGGCCCTTGGAAGTTTGAATTGTCGCAATATTAGGGTTTATAAGGACGGTGTAGATCCCTTCTTCTTTCAAAGCCTTTATGGCTTGACTTCCAGAATAGTCAAACTCTCCAGCTTGTCCGATACTGAGACCACCGCTACCGAGGATAAGAGCTTTCTTAACGCTGACTCTCGGGTTTGCAAGCTCGCTCTCTTCGGCAGTGGCACCAGGGAAGGTAATGGGCTTCGCGAGGGCGCTAGAAGACGCCACGCTCGTTTTAACAGCGTCGATGAAGACATCGAAAAGGAACTCCGTGTCCTGGGGTCCTGGGACGCTCTCAGGATGGAATTGGACACTGAAAAATGGGCGGTTAACGTGTCTGATACCTTCGTTGCTTCCATCATTGGCGTTGACAAAGAGCTCCTCCCATCCCTCTGGCAATGTCATGGAATCAACTGCATATCCGTGGTTTTGCGAGGTAATGTAACAGCGACCGGAGATAAGGCTGGTACAAGGGATATTTGCTCCCCGGTTACCAAACTTCATCTTAATGGTAGACGCGCCCGCAGCCCGGGCAAGTAACTGATGTCCAAGACAAATACCAAAGATTGGCGTCCGTGAGTCCTCGATGGCGGTTCTAATATTTTCTACTGTTTTGGAAAGGGTGGCGGGATTTCCCGGGCCGTTGGAAAGGAAAAGGCCGTCATATTCCTTTCCTGCCAAGCTAGGAAAATCATAATCCCAGGGCACAACAAGGACCTCGACGCCGCGAGCGAGAAGGCACCGTAGTTGGTTGTATTTCATACCAACGTCAACACACACGACTCTAATCGGGCGACCACAGGGGTGAGAAAGAGCCGAATCTTTTGGTGGGGAGAACAACCGAGGTTTCCTGATAGAGACTGCAGACCAAACCAAGTCAGAGGACGGAGCCTTGTGCCACAGTTGAGTGGGGTGGTGTGTTAATCTCACCTTCATTAACCAGGTTCCTGTTATTAGGGTCCTTCCATTCAATTTGTTGAAAGGATGCTCTCCAAAGATCGGATTTCTCTTCGTCACCAGCAACAGCAGAAGCCAAGCCGTTTTGTGGCGCATCGCCATTCAGGGTTTCAACGCTCACGTCGGGTTTCTGCAAAAGCATGCGGCCAAGCATGCTCCCCTTCTCCCGAATTCCTTTTGTGAGGGCACGGGTATCGACACCATACATGGCAGGCACACCTTGTTCCTTCAACCATTTACCGAGAGACGACTCGGCCAGGAAGTGCGAGTAGTCCTCTCCGCAGTAATTGGCCACTACAAGGCCAGCAACATGGATATTACTGGACTCAAAATACTTAGGCATATCCTTCCCGAGGAGCTCGTCAAACGCTTCTCGTGAAGGGACGCCATAGTTGCCTACCAGCGGGAAGGTGATGACCAAGATCTGGCCACGGTAGGAAGGGTCTGTGATTGATTCTGGGTAGCCCACCATGCCAGTTTGAAATACCAACTCGCCAGCAATGCTTTTTTCCGCACCAAAACTGTAACCCTGGTAGACGGTGCCATCTTCAAGCTCTAGGGCATACCACTTGTTTCCGTCTCCTCCTTCGCCAGCCATTGGGGCAGAGGCCGGGGGGATAGCGCCGCCATTGAGCGAATAAGCGGTTTGGGGAGCGAGGGAAGGCAGGTCCCTATTCTGGGTGGTGTATGCAACGACGCCACCAGAAGCAGGGCCGGACGGCGCAGCGGCAGCAGTATCGGTGAGTCGTCTGCTCCTCACGGAATTGGACCGGTCAGCAGAGCTTTTGGCATCCCCAGCGGCGTTGAGAAGCGGCATTGTTGGGGAGGGATGTCCTGTGAGGGACGATAAGCCAACAGGGGGGGGGGGGGACGTTTAGCGGAGCATCAGCGTGAAGGAGCAAGGGAAAAGATGAAGTGGCAGATGCCAGGAAGCAATTGGAGTATGAGAGGAATATAATGAAGGGAGAAGGGCGGAGGGGCAGAGGGGGAGAGGGGTGCTGTTGAAGTGGGTTTGAAAAAAAAAAAAAAAAGTGACGCCCACCAAAGCGGGAAAAATATCAATCTGGATAGGCGGTCTTAGTCAGACTTTTCCCGCGCCATGAGTGGCCGAGCGACGGACCAATCGGAGACGCTGAAGCCCGGGCTTGGCGCCGTTCCGGGTTTCCCATTGGCTGGAAGTTAGTCTTTCAAGGTGGGAAGGTTTATTTTCAGCCTCCGACCGCAGCTGAACCTTGGGATACTTTGGCATATGGATGTTTGGTACGGAGTAGGTTGAACAGTATAATAAATGTTAGTTTTTCAACAGGGCGTGCAGCCTACATAGGGTATAAGATTTCCACGACCTTGAAATAATTGCTACAGTTGGAGAAGATCTGCCAGGACCGAGGCTGTGGCTCCAGCCCTGGTCTGCAGGAGTTAGTGCGCTTAGCGTGCGCATCTGAGGCTGGCCTGGACTGTTAAAATTTCCACACCTCTCTTCCTGATAACGACCCTTCTGAGTCAACTTTAGAACGAGGAGTTCAGATAATTCCCTATCAAAATGTCTCTCCCTCCAGGTTCAGCCCGTCCATCCAAAAGGATTGCGCGTGAACCCAGAGGCGAAATCACACCCACGTGAGGCAATGACTAAGCGCTTCCGGCACCTGCTCGCTTCCACCTGGGCAGTCTTTGTTTTCATATCATCGTGTACTTTCTTCTTCCTGCGAATATGTCCCTTCGTTCTGCAATTGACACTCTGAACACTCGTTGGGTGTCAAGTCGGAGATCAGTGTGATGTGTTTTGTTTGGCCTTGGTGTCTTTCTGGAGGTACCTGTGCTCTGTATTCGGTTTGTTCTTTGTTTATTTACTTCCCAACCGAACACCTCCTGGCAGCGGTCCAAATATGATATCCCCACTTACGAGCCCCAACCGTAAGCTCTCAAATACTCTGATTCCCGTACTTTCTTCTCCTTTTGATACCCCATTGTTATCTTCTCCCGGTCCTCTGAGTCCCAGGCGGCTCAGGCCACACGATCCCGAGCAGGATCTTGAACAGTTAAATACATTTGCTCGCAATAGCGATGATATAGAAGAAGCAATAGAAGGTGAAGAGGAGGAGGCAGAGGAAGGAGAACAAGGGAAACAAGGAGAACAAGGGGACTATGCCCATGATAATAGTTATGATGATGGCGAAGACGGTCCAACGGAGGCATCCCCTCTTCTTCCTATTTTCTCAGCATCCATTCTAGGTATGAACATGAATGCCATAGCCAGCTGGCCTATTCATTCTGTTTCATAGATATCTAACATAAGCTAGACTCCCTTCCGACATATCCTTTAACGCATACAATTCGTCTTCTGATAACTACTCGTTGCGAAACTACTCTGTCCTGGGATCAACTCAGATCGCCCCAGGTCTCCCAGTTCCTACTCAAGCCAATTCAACTGCAGATTCGCGCCTCTTATTTCTCCAGGGCCACTCTCTATGCTTTGATGGCCAATTGCCTTCAATTCAAAAAGGAAGTGGATTTCCACCCGGAAAATAGTGGTGCCAGCAATACCAGAGCTATGGTATGCGAATTGCTTGGCATCAAGCTGTTAAAAGAGTACACTACTAGAGAGTTGATTGATGCTCTTGCATACGACTTCTATCCACTGCAAGGACAGTCTCCACCCATGTCAAGCAGCACCATCAGACCATCCAGTTGGGATACAAACCAACGCTCGAAACTAGCGTCCGCAGGGGCAGTTCGAATTTCTTGCCTCGAGATTGCCATCCGCGCACAGGCAAAGCGTTTCCTCGCGCATCCGCTTGTAGTTGGACAGCTCGAAGCTATTTGGGCTGGTAACATTGTTTTCCACTTTACTGCAGATAATTTACATCGCCTACCAGTTACAACAAGCGCACAGTCGCCTCTTCAGGGGTATGGTTCATTCTCCCAGACTAATAACAGCTATGGCCCCGGGAAACGCAGTCATGATGTAGGGCCCAACCGGAGGGTTGGGATTGGAACTCGTCGCTCCGTAACTCTCTATAACCCCCGAGATGCTTCTCTTTTTAAACTCTCCCGGCTGAGGGTTCCTCGGTATCGCCAAGTGCTCTCCACAATGTCCTTCGCAATTTTACTTGGGCTTTTTCTTGCAGTTATTCAGAGGCGGTCTCCGAAAATCACCACCCTAGAACTTGTATTCTGGTTTTGGAGTGCAGGGTTTATGCTCGATGAACTTGTAGGGTTCAACGAGCAAGGCTTTAGCCTTTATCTGATGAGCTTCTGGAACACTTTCGATGTGGGCATATTGCTCTTGCTGTTTTGCTATTATTGCTTGAGAATATACGGCGTTGTCGCGCCTGACCCTCTCAAGCAAACCATTGCAAATAATGCATACGATATTTTAGCTGCCAATGCCGTGCTGCTCCTCCCACGGCTCTTTTCCGTACTCGACCACTACCGCTATTTCTCACAGCTTCTAATCGCCTTCCGGATGATGGCTGCTGACCTCGTTGCTGTTTTTACACTGATAGTCATTGCGTGTAGCGGCTTTTTTGTTGCTTTTACATTCTCATTCGGCAATGGGGATTCGCCGGGGACCGTTATATACTCCCTTTTTCAAATGCTGATGGGATTTACCCCTGCGGCTTGGCAACTGTGGGATAAATATAACCCACTTGGGAAAGCAATACTTACTCTTTTCCTATTTATATGCCATTTTCTCGTCGTTACAATACTCATCACAGTGCTAACCAACTCATTTATGGCAATTGTTCAAAATGCCAACGAAGAGCACCAATTTGTTTTTGCAGTCAACACTCTTTCGATGGTTAAGTCTGATGCCCTTTTCTCCTATATCGCGCCCGCCAATGTCCTTGCGTGGGTTATAGCACCACTTCGATTCACAATGCCGTTTCCGAAATTCATTTGGTTGAATCGAACGGTAATAAAAATTACACATATGCCGATCCTGTTTACAATCTACCTATATGAAAAGACGATTTTAAGATCAAGGATGTTTGAACCGACCGATGCTGTCGACAATTATCCTGCGAGATCGAGAAAATATAATAATCGTCACAGCCACTTCGATGCGTTTACGCGACGGGGCTCGGTCCGCGTACGGGAACCGTCCATTGCCACACATCTGAAGGACCGTGCCCTTGAGGAGGTATTTCGACGTCCTTTCAACCACCACAAAGCAAGCTATCGTGGAGCCCCGATGCAAAATATCCACCTCCAAAATCAGCGACAACAACAATCTAGCAATCTTGTTGACTCCTGGATGCAGAATATCGAGCCCGGAACCGGGATAGCTTCTCCTGCAGAGCAGGATATGAGCACGGTAGAGCGGCTCGAGCAACAGCATCTCTGGAGGCACAGAACACGGAGATGTCGCGATCCTGTACATGGGATAATGCGGAGGTTTACGAATACTACCCAGTCAATCGCTTCAGACCCAGAGTATTCGCGAAACAGCACGGTCCGCCGTCGCAGATTGCCTTATAATTTACCAATCCACCCTCAGAGCCGACACATTTCACAGCAAACTGACATGGAGGGTGATGATGAACTTACCAGTAGTGACAATGAGCAAGGGATTTCTGATGGACCTGGACATCCTTCAATGCAATCTAGTAACGGGAATGCCCCGGAAGCCAACCAATCGTCCTCACAATCCAGTACCTGGGGTATGGTCAGCCGCCGAAAAAAATCTTCCAGGCCATCCACTGCCAAACTGCTATCACGTAGGAATAGCCCTTCCCGCCGCCCGAAGACTCCGCAGCGGCATCATTTCCGAAATGCATCCGGGGCGACGATTCTCTACAAGCCCACGCGACTCGAATCGGACGACTGGCAGGGAGCGGAAGGCGAGAAGAGCGACAAGAGCGACAAGAGCGATAATGGAAATATTGGAAATACCACCGCAAATTCCCATACCAAGGACCCTTACGGAAGAATTAGTGCCCTAAATCTTAGAAATAGCCAACATCATAATAAACGCTCACCTAAAACCCAACAACGCGACATGCCCTACCCCATCATCCCTCCAGCCAAGGCAAAATTCAGGTCCGTTCCCGACTCAATGGGTCTTGGATGGGCCGCCAACGCAGCAGGCCTTCACGGCACCAGCCGCCCTCACCATCAACACCACAACCAAAAGCCTTCCTCGGCTCTAACTATGGATCTCGGCTCTGATCTCGGCGACAACAACGCCGTTGGCGGCGGTTTCATAGGGGCAATCCCATCCAGCTTCGCGACACAGATGGCATATGCGACTGGTGAGTTGCGGCGACCTGCGCCCCCGCCGACGAGCAGTGAGACTCAGGATATGTTGAGCAAATTGGTGTTGGCCCGGATGAGGACGCTCGAGGAAGGATTTCGAGAGGTAATCTGGGAGGTCAAGGCATTGAGACGGGCGGGTGAACGCGAGCGTGAAGGTGAACAGGATAGGAGGAAGCCGAACGAAGGGAATTTTTTGAAGAAAAGAGGGAAGACGCGGTAGGAGTGGCAGAAGAGCAGGGCAAATACCGAGGTTGGGTCCGATTCTGGCAATGAAGGCGGTGGTAGTAATCCTACCCAGGGACGATGAAACGTGGAGAAGGTAGGTAGTCGAACGGGATTATTCAGGGGCGCGGTGGTTCGCTTTAATTAGTTAACTGGGTGGTCCGCGGCATTGTGCATGGTCTGGCGTTGCCTGGTTTGTGTTTCTTGTATATTTTAATGAGGGCGTATCGCATTTCATTGTTATAGACCTGATTGACTTTGATAATATGGATCTTGTATTTATCGCATCGCGTCGCATCGCGTCGCATAGTATGGTATATGTAAGGTAGATTACTTGACAATATGTCAAGTCTATCCTGTCAGAAAAGCGAAACCGAGAACCCGGCCGGCCACTTTCAGCCTACCATCCCTTCATGTCCTTCTCTCTCGCACTGTTCCCGCATTTCACCTCCGAACTCCAACCGTACAAGCGCTCTCTCTCTGCCAGGCAAAACGGTCATTGGTATGTATTGTACAACAAAACCTCGGGGGTATTAACGGGCAAACGATCCTCCGGAAGCTCCCCTGATCCAATGAAGCCAATGCATGTCGTATATTATATATACATAGTGTACAGATGATATGATATTGTATCCTCACGAGAGGTGTAAATTCCCCAACATCCAACCCCCTTCACGCGCTAGATATCACATCCCTCGCTCCCTCTCTTCGCCCCTCCCACTCCATCTCCCCCACTCCTTGTTTTATACAACTCCGGTCCCAATCCACCTACCGCTGCTGCTCATCGTACCGCCTCTTCGCCTCCGCAAGCTTCTGCTGCCTCAGGCGATAGAGGGACATGGTAAACAGGCCGGCGCCAACGGAAGCGACCATAGCGTATAAGAAGTGACGACCACTAAGGGATCGTGTTAGTGTATCGTCCAGGGTTGGGTTGGCTTGGGGAAAGCTTCCAGATCCACAGAACATCAAAAATAACTACAGCCATGCTGGCGAATGTATGAACGGGATTGGGAGCGTTTTCGGAGGAGTGTTTTCGGCGCGACTTACGTGAACAGCTGTTGTGGGGGCCCACGGGGTGGCGGGGGAGGGCGTACGGCGGACATTTTATGGCCGGTAAGGTCAGGTCACTATACCCGTAGACACGGTGCGGGTATAGGGGATTGAACGCGGAGAGTTTTTGATGGGATGGTGCAGAGGGTGATGGCGGACGATTAAATTGATGCTGGCGACCTCATGTAAGTTAAGGTACGGATTGGGTTTAGTCTTGGGTCCTGGTTGTTGAAGTATTTATCTTAATATCTGATATACCTTGACCAGGTGAAACTATCTAGCCAGGCGTAGATTTGATAATAATATTGTATCTATTACAATGAGAAATCTCTGGGCTTAGATTTGATTGCTCCTGCTTGGGCCTCTGCAAGGAGTGCTTCATTTGTGTTTTTGGTGGTTTTTTCTCAACCGAGTTGGCAGTGATGTCATTGGTCTTCTAGCTCGCTATTCTCCCACTGAAGATATCACGGTAATATAAGTAAATAAATAGCATCTTTGCCCGCCCCCGCAGCCATCAGAACCCTTGAATAGGGAGTGTTATGTTGCGCTGGCTTCAATCTATATCTTCCGGTACATGTCAGATATTCCCTGTGTGGCTGATCTGGGAGGAGGACGCCATCTATGTACCGTGAGAAGACCGGATTCGATGCAAAATCCCAAGCTCGACATCAATGTTGCAGAGATAGAGTTTACTCCTACACATACCTATACTATGTATGTATGTATGTACAGTACATACATGTAAATCAATTAATGGGGAGATAGTCTAGGTAGCATCTGGGCAACACATCGCTGAGCCTTCCTTTGACACGCATCCATTTTCTGGACGTGGAATGTAGGGTTGCTTGATCATGGCGATTCCAATTCCCGTCTTCACTTGTGGTCTTATTCGCAGAACATCTTCGGTGTTCCTGGTGATATCCGGGGTGGCTTTGATGCTGCAATTGTATGTATATCAACACCGGGTTACACGGGATGATGTGTTTCGAATTGTTCCAGTTTAACCCGTAGATTTATAGCTGATGGCAAAGATGCTCACCCCAGATTCAGAGTCGCCTGAGGTGATCTGAACTGTTCCTGTAAATTTTTCTATATGAAATAATACGCGTTGGTGGCATGCCGCAGGCAAATGGATATTCATATCCTTCCGCCGGATGTGGGTGGGTGTTTATTCAACCAGTTAACTACCGACAATTGGATCAAGGCGTGGCATGTTGCAGCGCCAGGAGGAGATCTTTGCACCATTTCCCACAACTGTACAAATAATTGCGAGACTTGTAGTTGGCGATGAGCGCAAGACGGTGCTGCCGTGGGTATATGTAGTTACATTATTAGTTCCTGGGCTATATTTAATCTGTAGTTACAACTCGGCTTCCAAGGTTAGAACACGCCACCAGCAGCTGGCGCCAAGAAGAACGGCCGACGAGGCAGCATCAACATTGGCAGAAATCCAGGTTTGTTTCTAGAAATTGCATAGACTGGAAGCTGTTTATCACATCATACCCATCACCTGAACCGCAATGAGTCACTGAGTCACTGACGCTCTGAAGCTAAATATTTGCAAACAAAGTCTGCAGAAAGCTGTTAAATACCTAGTCTAGTTCCTGTTGTGGCGTCCATTTATCTCGTCGCCAGCTTCAACCCCGTCCATCACTGGCTCAGCCAAAGAAAACCAGACGAAGATGGCCTCCTCATCGAAAGCCCCTAGCCCTTTACTATAGTAAGTATCTATCTCTCCCGTGAACTTCGGAGGGGACACCCTGGCTAAACAAACCGTCTCCCTCCCAGTGCCTGCATCGCGCATAGAACCACCATTCTAGCCGAACATTCCTCCCCCGGCACTTCTTCCACCTCCGCCTCCTCCCTCGCCTCGATAATCCTCCCCAAAATCTCTCACCAAACCCCGCAAAAGCTCACCTACACACACGACCGCCTCTTCGTCCACTACATCGCCGACTCCCCCTCCGCCGCCGCCGAAAATGGCCAACTCTCCTCCCACGCCCCGCTCAGCTACCTCGTCGTAGCCACCGCAGAGCTCGGCCGGCGCATCCCCTTCGCCTTTCTGCTCGAGATGCGCCGCAAGTTCCTCACGGCCTACGACCCGGACAGCACCGATTTCAGCGCCTTGCCGGCCTACGGCTGCGCAGCCTTCAACACAAACCTTCGCGAACTGCTGCAGACCTACAACACCACCCCGCCAGCCGATTCGCTGGCCTCCGCGCGCAAGGAGATCGACAGCGTGCGCGGCATCATGACGGAAAACATCGAGCGGGTGCTGGAACGTGGCGAGCGCATCGATCTGCTGGTTGACAAGACGGATCGGCTCGGGGGGAGCGCCCGGGATTTCCGCATGCGGAGCCGTGGATTGCGCCGGCAGATGTGGTGGAAGAATGTGAAGGTGATGGCCCTGCTCGCCGTCGTCGTCGTGTTCTTGGTATATCTGCTCGTCGGGATGGGGTGTGGGTTGCCTGCTTGGGGCAGGTGTTTTGGACGGTAAAACGTCCTTCCGCTATTTACTGGGAGTCTGCACAAAATCGGGGGGAAATTGATCCCATGAAATATTTCTTCTCTGTTTTCTTTTTGAGGCTACGGAGGCCGTTTTCTTATTTCCATTTTTTTTTGTCTGGCTTTGATTTCTGGCCAGTGTATTTCCTACGTCTTTAATCCTTCCGATTTCCAGTTTACAGAGCGGTGTATTTTATTTTATCTCGAGCGCGCAAGTTTTGGCCTGTTCCGTTTTGTTCAGTCCTTTCCTTTCTCTGACATCAATACCACCATGCTAGTATTTCCATGCAGAATCAAAGTTGTTCCATCATTTATGAATTCAATAAACCGGTACGGAGAAGATTTCCACTCTCTTTTTCGACAGCTCGACACTCTTTTGCAATGAAATAAAAGTGATGTGAATTGTCTACGGAAATAACAGCTCGATGTATACACATAATAACCTATAAATATATAAAAGTGATGTCCCTCGCCATCAAACTTGTCTCCATCATCGATATCAAGCGTAGGGACAAGTCTGCAGGCGAGATTTACCCACAACCATCGCACACTTCACAATTTCATATTCATAGAATATTAAAAAGGTTGAGTTTGATGTTTAGTGTTGTAAAGGTCGCTCCATGTACGCCAGGCGTATACCTCGCTAAACCACGGAGCAAAGATATATATCTTATGGTTTGCGAGGAGATAGACCGGCAGAAAGTCTTGCACGCTTCCGTGTTGTCACGATGAAAAGGGATGGGCATAGAGGGGAAAGAATGGGAAATGGGAAAAGGATATCGTTCTTCACGTCGTTAATTTCTTGAGGGCTGAGGTTCTGGAATAGCATGTCCTCTTGGTCGATCACGTACCTCATCGAACGGTGAGGCCAGGAAATGCTGGGGTGGAGTGAAAGGGGGAAAAGAGGGTACGCCCAAAGAAACGGGAGTGGTGCGTTTGAGATCCACCACCCTCGTCAAGTTTGAAACTACAGACAATTAAAAGTCATATAGTATCTTTCTCTTTTTTTTTTCTTTTTCCTTTTCGTTTAGCCCATAAATGTGGCCGCCGTCCAATCCGCAAACCGGGGGAAACCTATCCGACACGTGCGTTGCGCGTAAAAAAGCCGAGTCCCTCTACACACAATCCCTCAAAAGACATGCAAAGCACAAATGGAAAATTGAAGAGACAAGGGAAAAAAAAAAGGATAAAACAAGTTTAAAAAAAATGTTACGCCGTTTTTAATTTAATTTCCCTTCGCCACCTTCGCTTCCCGACCTTTGCCCATTCGCTCGAGCATGCTCTCGCGGTCCTTATCGATCTTCAGCTTCGTGATAACAACCTTGGATGGGTGGATGCCGATGGGAACGCTCTGGCCGTTGGACTTATCGCGGGTGACTCGCTCGATGTGCACGACGTACTTGAGGCGGTAGACGCTGGTGATTTTGCCCTCGCGGCCCTTGTTGGAGCCCCGGACAATGGTGACTTCGTCGTCTTTGCGGATGGGTATCGAGCGGACCTGGTTGTTGTTAAAACGAAATCAGCCATGCCGTTCTTCTCCCTTTTGTTTTGTTTCAATGTTTCTATCTGCCTTTTCGTTTCCCTCCCATATGTTTCCCTATGTATGGGGTAAACGTGGCCGTATGTATTCTCTTAGAATTGTTTCCAGCTCCTGGGGTCTCATACATTGTGCTTCTCTCTCAGTTCCTTGCTCAACGGGGCGCTCATGATGACTCGTCGTTCGCCGGAAGAGGCGCTGAAGTGCGCCTTCCGCGACTTCCGCCGTGAAGAGGCGAGTTCTATCAATAATAAAAAATCGTCAGTGCCCCGTAAATATAATACATTGAAAATGTGCGTCCAACATCAGGTGAATTCTCCGTGTAAATCGTCAAGTAAATCGCGCTGGGACAGAAATAGGCACACGCACCTCCGTTGACCTTTGCCATTTGTGCAGATCTGAAGGGGAAAATGAGATCTGGCTCCGAGAGGGGGTGAGGAGGAAATGGGGGGTGTTCAATTGTCGTCGTCGTTGGGCGTCGTCCGTCCTCGTCGTCGTCAAGATTTCCTTCACACAATAATTAGCCGAAAGTGTGCAAGAGACTGTGGGTCAGCTGACCTGGACTAGGGTTGGCTGACTCAGCATTCCAGCCACATGCGGCGCGCAGCGCGCGACCCCGTGACATGGATTTTGGGTTCAGGAACTGATTGCGGACTGGGATCAACGACAGTGAAGACAGCAACATGGAGCCGGCGAAGTGAAAAGAAGCTCGGGAAACAGCTTTAAACTGTTGTATTTCTTTCCCACTATTAGTGCTGTTTGTTGCGAATGCGCTCTTTTCACTTTACCAGAGGAACACTACCTCTCCGCCGTTCAATCGCCGCGTTATGTTAACCCCCCCCTCCCTCCCACTCCGCTGCTCCAACCATCGCTCCCTTCTTCCCTATGCCATACTCTGCGCAAGTGCGAGCTATAACGTGGGGGATGGGATTGTTGTTCTTTGATAGAAAATCCAATTGCATACTTTAGATATGTCATACCAAGGATTTGGTTATTCTTCTTACCAGTACCTCCCCAGCGGACAGAATGCTCAGCCCTCATACAACACCTTGCGACAGATCCCAGTCACTTCAGCTTCAGAAACTCCAACTATCCAGCAACCGGCAAATCGAAACTACGGACAGCAGAGCTATGAGTGGCAAAGCCAGAACAATGCAGATATAACTGGTCGAAGCGCCCAGCAGCAGCAGCAGCAAACGCCGGACAACTGGCAGTCCTCAACCAACCCATCCCAGAGTTACGGTTATCAGCATCAGCAACAATCGAGCTACCATACCTCCAACGCTGCACCATCAGTATCATCATCGTTGTTGTCGCAGCAAGTCCAGCAGTCCCAGCAGACACATAATCCACTCATTTCACCAACTCTAAAAAATATCCAGTATGGTTCTTCCGCAGTGGAATCTATTGCCTTGCACAACTCCGCTACGGATCCGCGCTCAACCACTTCCGTCTCTACAAATGTGAACTATCGGACAGATCCTCCAGCACAAAATAGATTATCTGCAAATGTTTCTCCGTCAATTGATCGTCCAAACTCTGCTCAACGCTCTAGAACTGCGGCTGCTTCAGCCATGACCGCTCTCTCATCCCAAGTCCCCCCAGCCCGTACTACTTCTCAGAGACTTTCTACCGGTCAAGCTGGCTCATCCTCAACGTCGCATTCTTATGGTCCAAGCTATGGCACTCCGATATCTGATTTAGTAACCTCAAACCCCACAACACGGCCGTCATCCTCAGCCGACCCTGAACAGCCATATCGTCACCAAAATGTGAGGCCACAATATACTAGAGCGTCTACAGGATCAGCTCAGTCAAATATACCCAGGAACCAGCAGTCCATATCCCAGAACCGCAATACCTATTCTCCTACCGTGCCAGCCGCGCCACCATCGTCGTCATCGATATACTCTGACCCTTCAGCTTCGCAAGAACACCGTGTGGCAGGATACAAGAATACCAACACTCCTCAACAACCATCTGCTCCATCACATGCCCAAAACACGGCCTCAAATCCCTCCTACATGAACTCTACCTCTGAGTATCAACCGGTGAACACAAGTCAATCGCAATCGAACCAGCCCGCAATGCCAGGGTTTATTGACCCCAGTCAAATCTACAACCCATACTACCAGGAGTATCAGAAAACTAAAGCTGCAGAGGCAGAAGCGGAAGCAGAGCGGGTGAAACAGAAAGAGGCAGAGAAACAAAGGGAAGAGGAGAGACAGAAAGAAATAGAGAAACAAAACCAGGAAGAGAGACAGAAACGGTCAGCGAGAGAGCTTGCGGAGATGGAAAAAGAGAATCGGAATCGAGCTGCTCAGGCTGAAATCGCACAAAAAATAGCTATTGCGAACGAGTTTGCGGCCAGCGTACGAGCGGAGAGGATACAGACTGAGACCCTTGCAGTAGCTAATAATTCACAAACTTTGGAAAAGGCTAAACCAGGTCGTAAGCCCCGCCCAAAATCTAGGTTGCAGGCTCCCAATCCCACAGATTCGACACAGGGAAAACCCAAACAGCGCCGGCCACGGAAGTCACAGGTGAAAGCTTCCGCTCCTGCTACTTCCGCCGAATCATCGGGGAGCACCCACCAAACAACCCTTCAAACACACTCGGTGCCCACTGCTCTACCTAACGAGGGTCAAGGACCGGCGCTTCCAGCAATGGTCCAAACACCAGCTGAAGGGCAAACTGATGAAGATGAAGACTTGGAGATGAAGTTGATGTTGGAGAAAATTAAACAACTCAAGTCAAAAGATCCGAATAAATTTGCCAAGTTACTAGGCGGACTGGAAGTGGTGAGCGAGCTCTTTTTCTATCTTTTTCTTCTTTTTTTTTTAAATTCAGCCTTCATTGGATAAATGCCAGCTAACATTTATACCAACAATAGTCATCACCTGTCACCACCCCTTCTCAAGCTATGGAAGGACAACGGACATCTGGAGTTCTAGTATCTACACCACCACCAACTTCAGCTTCTATGAATCCCACTGAAGGGATCAATCCAATGCATGATCGTGGCAAATTCCCCGCAGCTCGACGAAAACGAAGGTCGAAGTCGAAGCCTGAAGCTGTAGCAGGTCATCCAGTTCAATCTTCACCTGCTCGACATGATACGGCGCCTCTCTCACAACCTCCACCAGCTGCAGCTTCACAACCCGCAGCCAACGAGAAAGGCCAACCTCCACAAACAGGTGGGGCTATGGAAATTGAGAAGCTTATAGATTCCAATAAATCTCAACCTCCACCATTGCCAGCCCCAGTTCAAGCTGCAGCACCGCCCACCCAGTCTGTGCCAGAGCCTCCAACTGAGGCCAGGCAAACAAATGAAGGAACCCCAAAGGCTGCTACCATCTGGCCAGAACCGAAGCGATTAGCTCTAGCCCAGGCAGCTGCAAGATATATAGATGATGTCATTAGTAATCGCAACAAGGGCAAGAAATGTCCTCCAGAGATGGTATTAACATTGATAGATCAGAATCCGAGCTACATTGAACTCTGTGGGATGCTAGAATCTCAAGGCTACACTCTGAATCGCGTCCACTTTGCAAAACATCTCCTCAAAGCTGTGCCGGAGCTAACAGCAGGTTCCAGCCCTGCTGCTGGCCCTAATACAGCAGCAAATGGGCCATCTTCCACCCCTAGAAATGGACAAACACAACGTCCTCCAGTTACAGCATCAATTCAACATACCGGAGCCCCCATGGGAAATCATTCTACGCCCATTCCCCGAGTATCTACAGCACAATCAGGCCCAGGAGCTCAAGCTGTGAGAAGCAAAACAGAGCAGCCAGTTCCATCATCAACACCCATGCCACCCCCAACAAACAGAGTCCCTGGGTATTTCAGTCCATATCAACTTCCACTTCCAGCGTCAGTTCCTTCAGAAAATCGAGTCCCAGGGTTTTTAGGATCTCCTCCCTCGACTCCAGTTGCCTTCTCAAAAAACACTCAAGCGCCTGGATCAGCAGGACCACACCCACATCCTGAAAAGCAACCACCGATCCGGCACAGTATAGTCAAGCTGAAACCTAAGTTCCGTGTTCCTGCGCCACCTGCTCATATACCCACGCCTGGTTCCAAAGAAGCATTGGCTAAAAAGCGCACGTTTGCAGAGATTGTGGATTTTACACATCTCGCAAGTGATGATGATGATGACGAATCACCACCTTCAAAAGCACCGCGCTTAGAGGACATACCGCCGCAGGGCGATACAAATATGGATGTGGATGTTGAAAAAGTGCCAGCAAAGCCTCTCGATTTATCGCAATTCAGAATGCCAGACGCTGATTCTTCTCCAAGCAATGAAATGCTGCGGGGGCGTAGTGATATCATCAAGCCACTAAATAAGACAGAGGCCTTGAAAACGCGCTACTATGATCCGAAGACTATTGCACGAGATCTGTTGATTGCAACTAGCCGCCACCCAACAGAGCGTGCATTGAACCAGCATCTCTCAAAACTACATGATAATTTTTCTGCAGTTGATAACTCATCTGATCTACAAACATTCCGCTGGGATATTGTTGATCCTGGAGGACCACCACCACCTGAAGTCCCACTTGTTATTGCAGTCTGCAAACGTCCCTTAATCACAGTCCGCGAATACACAAAGCCTGGTTCCCCGGCTGGTCGCTTACCTAATACTAGTACACGTGACTCAACGAACGGCGCTAGTGGTTCTCAACTTCCTCATACACCTTCACAACTGCGCATCTCTCAAACTGTCAACAACAGTGATGACTGGTCACCTCACCTTCGGCAAGAGAGGAATAATAACATTAGTACTGGAAATTCCCTGATGAGTTCAACGCCCCGTCGACGGGGACGGCCACCAGGCGCGAAGAACAGAAAACCCAGATTCTCAGACCAAGTTGTGGTCGCGATCCCTACCAGTTCACCATCAAAGGCTCGTCAAGCTCCATTTTCCGTATACAAATGCGAATGGAAAGGCTGCAATGTACAACTCCACAATTTGCAAACACTCCGAAAGCACGTCACTCGCCTCCACATCCCCAGAGACACGAAGATGGAAACGCGTTGCTTATGGGCTGGTTGCAGTGACAGCTGTGATAACCTAGCCAGTCACCTGGAGGATAAACATTTAAGCGCCCTTGCATGGACGCTCGGAGAAGGCCCTAGGTCTTTAAGATCTGGTGAGACAGGAAAGCTATTCAGCAACCCAATTGTTCTTTCTTGACAAAAGCAATCCCCAAGCAAAAAGGACAAGAAAATCTCATTTTTTTTCTCTCGCTCGTTCTCCGCTTCTAGGGCATCGAGATTACAACATTGATGACTGCTTAAATGATAGCAATGGGCGCGCCGTCATCGCCAGGGCAAGTGCAAGGGGTATACAGCCTACCCTGATCCTCCCCGCAGCATACAGGTCAATCCGATCTTTTAATAAAATGTACAGAAATGAGAGTGACAAGGCAAAATCATTGGAGGTGCTGCGGGCACTAGAGATGAAACAGGTGAGGGTAGGAACGGGGCTGGGCCGCGGTGGGTGTACATTTATGAATGAGAAGAGACAGGAGACGGTTGTGGCATGTGAGAGCATTTTTGAGATGGTGCCTGAGGATGATCGTGGTCTTTAGAATACATGGATCTAAGTTCCGGGCATCTTTTACAGGATGTTTACTACTTATTCCTGCTCTTGTTCTCTCTTTCCCTGTTCTGGTGTTATATTTTCAGCGATTGGTCCGCGAGGGGTGCGGATTTTTCCTTTTTTTATAGGATGGGAAACGGATTGCCTTTTGTTTCTTTGTACTTAGGTGGGCTCTAAGCGCGGAGTTTACGAGACTAGGCCGATGGATGTACATTCGAACATTGCAACACATGCGAAATATACCCGCTAACAATGCAAATTGATTCTCAAATCGAATCAGATTTCCCAGGTTTCGCGAGGGTAGTAGCTGGCAAATCGAGCTTTGCGCGCTTGTGCATGTACAGAGTAATTAGGAGGACATCCACGACAAAAGAGGGCGGGCGAGTCCATTCGTACATGTGCTGTATATAGTGTGCAGGGCCGCGGTACCATCCTTGCCAGGTTGTGTGCCAATCCATTAGAGAAGGAAGAATGAAGTATTCCGTAGATCTCGCGCCATATTTACAAGCCCATGCGTTCCCATAATCAAACCTAATGAAATCTGCCCGCTCCAGCTTCGAACACGCAGTTTACCCCCAAATTTCCCGTCCATCCTCTCCTACCCCGATGACCCTCCACCTGGGACATCCTGTTTAATTGATGTAGGGGGAACGGCGTGCTTGGGCGAACTTGCTGATGCGCGAGATTGTACGGAGTGGTTGTGGGAGGGCGAGACGGGGGAGGATGCGGCGTAGAGGTCTTTGGCATTGACTTCGAGGTAGTGGTAGAGGACGATAAGGAGCATGGCGCAGGAGCCGAGGAAGATGGCGAGTTGGTAGAGTTGTGCGTCTGAGATCATCTTTGAGGCTCTGTCTTTTGCAATTGCGGGTTGTGTTAGCCTTTGGGTATTGATACGGGGACGGGGGAATGCTTTGCCAATGGACGTAGTCGTAAGGCTGAATATATATACCTGATATTCGAGCAGGTGTCTTGTATCGCGTAACTTAAGAGCTATGATTTCACAGCTAGTAGTAGTAGTAGTATCAATCCGCCGGGCACAATCTCAGATTTCTCCTTGCATGCAAGTTGTTGAGCAGGTGAAATTATAGATCTGAGCCAGCCCAAGTTGACACCTACAGGTTGGGCGCCTATAGTCACATCCCTGTCCTATTGCCACATTTGCCAAGCCTCTATTTTTGCCGCCTCAAACCCCCCCACCACGCAGCAGCCTTCTTGCCAGCGCCCGCTTTCTTTGCTCCACAGCGCAGAAAAACAGCACACGAACATTATATCCATCACAACCATCCATCTTTCCTATATACCACACTCCCGCCATCTATCCCCAGGGCTGGTCGTGGCTACGTCTCATATATAGCCTATACCACGTTCTAGTACACTTCCCGCCTCGCTCCAGAGTCCCTTGGGTCAAGCAGACTCCTACCACCCTTCTTCTCCCCCAACATCTGGAGCCATATCGTATACCACAGCTCGGTACCTACGAATTTGGAAGCGCAAAGACCCCCCAATAAAACCACACCAACCGCATACAACGTCAAAATGGCGCCCAAGAAACCAGCTGATCAGCCGAAGAAGACGAGGGCTACCGTGGAAGATAAGGTCAGTTGTTAATTATCAGTTGCTGTTGTTGTTCCTCTCGTCCAGTTTACGGAGCAATATTGCTAACGTATCAATCCTTATCTGTTTAGACCTTTGGCATGAAAAATGTACGTTTCAGCTCCCTCTAGATAATACCCCCACACATTCACGGAATAAAAGTTGGGCTGGGACTTGACTTCCGGATGCCGCCCGAGATCTCCACACGACAAAAGTAACCAAATCAACGATGGTTTATGACTAATTTTGGGATTTATACAGAAAAAAGGAGGTAGCGCAAAGAAACAAATAGCCCAGCTTCAAGCGCAAGCCCAATCAAACAAAAACGCCGACGAGAAGAAGAAAGAAGCCCAACGGCAGCAACGCGAGAAGGATAAAGCTGCCGCGGAGCAAGCTAAGCGGGAAGCTGCAGAACTCTTCAAGCCTGTGCAAGTCCAAAAGGTCCCATTTGGCGTCGACCCCAAAACTGTCCTCTGCGTCTTCTTCAAGAAGGGCAGCTGCGAGAAGGGCAAACGATGCAAGTTCAGCCATGACCCAGCTGTGGAGCGAAAGGCGCAGAAGAAGGATCTGTATTCCGATAGCAGAGATGCGGAAGAGGATGATAAGAAAAAGGATCTGATGGATAATTGGGATGAAGAGAAGCTGCGGAATGTCGTTATGAGCAAACATGGTAACCCCAAGACGACGACGGACAAGGTTTGCAAGTACTTTATCGAGGCTGTCGAGAATCAGAAATATGGTTGGTTTTGGATTTGTCCGAATGGCGGTGATAAGTGCATGTACAAACACAGTCTGCCACCTGGGTATGTTTTAACCGGCCTTGTTACTCGGAATTATGGTTGTTCCTTGATCTCTAACTCGTGCAACAGATTCGTCCTTAAAACTAAAGAGCAAAGAGCCGCCGAAAAGGCTCTCATGGACAAGTCCCCCCTGAACACTCTTACTTTGGAGGATTTCCTGGAATCTGAACGCCATAAGCTCACAGGCAAGCTCACACCGGTCACCCCAGAAACATTCGCGAAATGGAAGAAAGATCGTCTCGACAAGAAGGCTGCGGAGGAAGAGGCCCGCAAAGCGAAGGATGCCAGTGGCCGTGCCATGTTCGAAAGCGGTGACTGGCAGGCCTCCGAGAGTGAGGGTGACGATGACGATGAAGATGACGACGGAGATGAATGGAATATGGAATCGTTGCGCAGAGAGACTGAACGCCTACGAGAACAATCAGAGGAGGTGCGAATTGCAAACCTCCACGGATCTTCTTCGGCTCTTACGAACGGCGCCCATTCAGAAAACGGGTCAACTCCGGTTGATGGAGCTGGATAAACCAGAAATGAAAATAAAGGTGCATTTCTTGACACCCTTTTCTACAAAATAGAAAGGGAATGCTCGGTGACGACGTCGACGTTGTTCGAGATCAAAATCTACATCCAGTCATTCTACATGATGCCGGTTCTTGCTTTGTTGTCTTTCGCTGCTGTTGAGTCCCTGTCCTGCCGTCCATTGAAATCGGCGGACTGTAGACCAAGCTCAGCAACTCAGGTGCAACGATGCCCCTGTCATTGCCAGCGCGGAGAGCACAAGTGATTGCTTGGCTTTGGTTTTGGTTTTAATTTTGAAGTTTTTATTTTCCTTTATTTGTCATGATGAAAACCGCGAGATATGACATTAGCGTGGATACCGGTGGCTTATTTATATACACTTGATCTGATTTTCTTTTTATTGATTTTCTCTCTATCATCCCTCCATTTCTCGCTCCCTCTCAGCAAAATTAGACCATTCCTTCCACAACATTCTTTTTCTTTCCTTTTTGTTTGTTACCCCGTCCGTGTCTATCGCAGCAGCTCCGTTATTTCTTTTTTCGAGAGTTCCTGTAATTGCCTTTGAGATGTCTTAAAAACCTATCTGCTGATTCCATTGACGGGGTCTCCACATCGATCCAGACGAAGGATACCAATATCCTTCCTAAGGTCAGTGTTCAGTACCCAACCAATCACAAGCATGTCAAGGCTAGGCTACCCCGGGGCGGGGGAGAGAAAAGAGCAATGCTACCAATCACATCAATTGTGTATTGTACTGCATGTATGATGACAGAATATTTACGCGAAAAAAGGATCGTCTGATGAATATACAAACAAAAGATTGTTGCCTCCCCCAGATACACACAAAAATCAAATGTGACTTGGCTTCATTTGGGATTTTGATCTCAGAGAATATTCATGATATCTTTTCTTTGTTGAGCGACCTCTCGAAAGGCTCAATCAGTCATACCATGCCCTTGTTCTCCTGGAGCTGAGTCCCCAGAGCTGGCGGTACATCCAGCAGCAAAGCACAAAAGAAACTACGCCGCTAGCTTTCAGACAACGCCCATTGCCTACCATGGCTTTTATGCCATCGTCATGCCAATTTTCCCCATGCTTTCCACAAAGAACCTCTAGGTCATGATGATTCTATTTCTATTGGTAGAACAATCTTCATGTTGTTGCTACCTATTTCCTCCTGGTCAACAATGCCTTCCAAGGCTTTGGTCTATTCTTCCTTTCATTTTCCCAACAATGGCCTGGTCAAATCCTTTTTCATCAGGTCCCACCGAAGGATTACTGCCAGGGCCTGCTGTGGCTTATCGACGGCATTTTCTCTCTATAAAGCTAAATGCGGAGTAGTCGAGCCATCTCATTTCGAATACTCAGGGGAAAGGAATGAATGCAAAATGATCGTGCCCACATTCGACATATCTATAAAGCCTCACTCCCGCTTGGTCAATCATGTCTATCAAATCACCATCGAGCAGCCGCCCTTTTACCTGTACCATTCAAATTGCCTCGAAATCTTTCGAATTCCGTCCTCCTTACATACTTTACCGTTGGTTAACCATGGGCAACCGTCCCCGAAACCCAACGCCTAATTCCGGTAGCCCATACAGGAATACATACCCGATCCTCAGAAGCTCTATTAGCCTTGATACCCTTCCAAGGTCAACCACTGGTGAGCGAAATACACATTGCCATTTGGAAATAACAACAATTCAGTCCTAAAATGTTCCTACCTACTCCTTATTAACCATGATATAGCCCCCTGCTCCAAGGGACCCAGCGACAGGAACGATCCAGATGCCGATTCCGAGCCCGAGCAAAACCTGTATGATGAACTGAGTCGGAGTCAGTCTCCTCCCGCCCACTGTTCATCGCGTACTTCAGCGTTCCCAGATGTTAGCGACAACTCTCGTAACCAGGCAGCCTCAGCCTCAGCATCCGCGAATACGCAACATCGTCGATTCCGTGCTACGGATTTTGGGTCGCCAGTTCAACAATCGAAGGAATATGACCATAATAGCAATTCCCTCAATGTAGAATCTAGTCACCGCCGGAATCTAAACCGCCAGCTCTTTGAAATCTACACAGACCCGAACACAGACGCGGACGCAGACGCAGAAGAAACCGTCAGCGGGTATCAGTTACAGCAGTTCCCGCCGGCTCTCGTACATCACCGAAGTAATAAGAATCAAGGGAACCATTACCCCGGAACTGTCAACGACAACAAGGACAACGACGGCAACAAAGAAAACATGCCTCCCGACACTACCATACTACCACCTGAAGGCGGAAGGCCAAGACGTCGCCAGGGTGGCAGACACCGGCGACCACTGGGGCTGCTGAATCCATCTGGTTTCTACCCTAACCACATAAACACACAAACGAACTCCTCGCAAAACAACATCGGGACGGGGGCCAGCAATCTGGACATGAATGATGACGATGGGGATGTGTTCTTGGGAGGTTCTGGCGCCAGTTGGGCATGCTAGGCAAACCAGGGCCATATACTGTGTTCTAGGTGTTGGAAGTGAACTAAGGTATTCTTCTGTTTAGTGTTCTAGGGACTCCATGTTTGCCTTGCCTTTTTTCTTTTTTACCCTTGCCCCCTTTTCTGGTTATTTTTGTTTCTTTCACTTTCTATTTCTGTATGCTGGCATTTCTTGCAATCATTACCTTTTGGAAAGGAAAAAAAATTCATATCCCAGTGTGGAGAATATGCCTCCCATTGCTTTATTTGTACCTAGGTAGTTCCTTGCGAACCCTCCTATCAAGGGAGGGGGAGGGGGGGGGGGGGGGGCGGAACTGGCGACCACCACAGGCTATCAATTCTTGCATATTCAGGAAACAATAGCATTGAGGAAACACATCGAAGTTTAGAGCCTCAGTCCATAACTAGAATCCGCCAAAATAAACCCCTGCTCTGTCTGCGAATGTAACACCCTCAACACCCCCACCGTTTAGAATTCCTTTGCTTCATACAAGCAGAACTTCAAATAATAGATGTGACTAGTGCTATCAATTTATTCTGTCGGAAGTTTTCGGGGCGCCTTGTTATACCCCAAAAGTACCATTGCCCCGGCGAAAATATCAAAACGAAGATAAATACTCCGTAACAACACAAGTTCGAAAATTCATACCGGCTTCATACATCCAAAACTCTGTCAATTTGGAGCTTCCAATGTTGTCTTTAATTTATTTGCACGAATGGGTTTTGTTTTTGGTTTTCTTTTCTTTTCTTTTTTTTTTCCTTGTCATCGTAAAATAAACTATTTTCTTGTGCGCTAATGTTTCTTCCAGCAAACTCGTGGGGCGGGGGTGACATGACAGGTTGGGGTTTGAGTAGAAAGGCTGCCAAACAAACTAGGATGAAGAGGAAAAAAGGTTCTTCCCACCCTCTGGGCCTGGGCCATGCACCGTTACAAACTCCTAAAGCCTCGAAAAGAACTAAGAACATAAGTTGGCCGTTGACCGGTGATCGCTGCAAGGGGGATGATGACATGTCGATATTCGTCGGTGAGGCATTCACGCGCGAAAGAGAGGAAGGAATTGGAAGACCCACCCGGCAGTCAACATAATATTAGAAAAATGGCGATACATAGTTGACTGCAAAGCACAAAAATCGTAAACCACACAAAAGGCATTAAAAACGAGAAAGAAAAGAAAAAACTAGGAAACACGTTTAAGCGACCTCCTCGATCTTAGGCTTCGAATCCGTAGCACTGGCGTCCTTTCCATCCTCTTCCAATTGCGGCATTTCATCATCATCGTCCTAAAAATCAGATTTCGTTAGCAATCTACCCCTGCGTTCCTCCTTGCTTTTCATCAACAAGATGTTTCGGCGAGTTGTTTGCCACATACCGATCCGTCATCCACGTCACCACCTTGGGGTATATCCATGCCATCCATACCAGGCATGCCGCCCATGCCGCCCAGTTTCGAGAAGTCAATGCCGCCCATTCCACCCATGCCGCCCATTCCACCCATTCCACCCATGTCCCCCATGCCCATATTGCCGAAGTCCTCCTCTGCGGCCTCGTCTTGTTCGTCCTCATCGACCCACTACAACACTCTTGTCAGTAAAGCACCGCACAAGGTATATTATTAAATCCAAGCAATTGGTCCAACCTTATCGAAATCTGTCTTGAGGAAATGGACTTTCTTCGATTCCTTCAAGAAGCGGGGCCAGTATTCGTCCTTGGCTTCTTTCTTTCTCAGAACGAGGTCGACGCCGCGCGCGGAGTGCGCCGATTTGGAGTTTTCGACGTCGATCTCATCGTACAACTCCAGGTCGACCTTGTAGTCAACCTTCTTGGTGTCTGAGTAGCCCGAGAAGGAAATGGAGGTTGGGGTGAGAGAGAGCTTTGCGGAGGTGGGGGGCACATCGGGCACAGCGAGGTGGACGTAGAGGATATTTTTTTCGGGGTCAGTGCTTGACGAGCGCTGGGCCCAGAGAACTGCATCAAGGACATACTGTTGTTAGCATGGTATATAGTTGATGGCAATTCGTAGTTCTGTGGGGAGAGATAGGTATAGAAAAGATAGCTCTATTTTGAGGGGTTCTCTGGGTGTTTAGATTTAGGGCGGGCCATAACTACCTTCTGGGGTTTGCGTAGTAGCCATTGCGGGAGATTGAAAGTATGCGTAAGAGAGAATCGGAACACAAAGAGCTCGACACTTAGGAGAAGAGAGGAAGAAGAGGAATACAACAGCAGTTACTGTTATTGTTGTTGTCGTGGTGTTGGTGATGGTGGTTAATCGTTGAAAGCTGCCATCGTCGTGAGCTTTTCCCTTTTGGTGCCACTGCGGCCGCTGTTTGGAAAGTACTGGAACCGCATCGACTGCAGTCACGTGGCACCCAGAGTCCTGACTCAGCAGCCCATGTGACTGCCTGCCTGCCTGCCCGATGATGTCGCCGGAGAGAAAGAGTCGACATGGTCCAACTCCAGCGAAAGACGCCCTACAACGATTGCACTTTGTTCAGATATCGGTATTGGCAGGAAAACATTCTATCTGCTACTGCTTTCACTTCCCTAACCAGCTATCTCGATACACCAATAACCAACCTTTACAATATCCCCCACCAACCGGCGGCAATGAGCACCACCGCCACGGCACCCTCCATACATATATAGACCTTTCATTGCTCGGGAGCCATACACACCAATATCCAAGCCCTTGTGACCAGTTGGCTTTCTCAATGGAGTCCCTCAAAGCAGTGTTTTTCGGCCCCGACCCTGCCGCCCAGGTATGCGACTGTCCACATCCATACATCCATCCGATCCCTCTCTTCCTGGCAATGATTTGTCCTCAGTTAATTAGCGCTAATGAAAAACGAATTGACAGATGAGAAAATGCAACAGTCTCATTCGCGCCAACGCCCGCAAGCTAGATCGGGACATTGCCCAACTCAAAGCCCTCGAAGCCAAAACGAAGCAATATATCGTCGCCGCCTCGCGACGGGCAGAGCGCAACCCATCACAAGCGGCGCAGGCCGCCAAGGAGTCCCGCATATTCGCCCGAGAGATGATCCGCA
Source organism: Blastomyces parvus (assembly GCA_002572885.1). Taxonomy (NCBI): domain Eukaryota; kingdom Fungi; phylum Ascomycota; class Eurotiomycetes; order Onygenales; family Ajellomycetaceae; genus Blastomyces; species Blastomyces parvus. Next base: position 90,901 of record PDNC01000003.1, read on the forward strand.
TCCGCAAACAGAGCAGCCGCCTGACGACGAGTAAGGCGCAGTTGGAGAGCGTGAAAATGCAGGTCAACGAAGCGTTCTCCGTGCGGAAAATCGAGGGGAGTCTCCGGGCTTCGACGGGGATCATGAAGAACGTCAATCACCTCGTGCGGTTGCCGGAGCTTGCGGGGACGATGCAACAGTTGAGTATGTATACTTCACAATCACGGTGGTTATGGTAGATCTTGTGGGTTTTCGGTAACTAATGAAAGACATAATTATCAGGTATGGAACTGATCAAGGCGGGCATAATCGAAGAGCTCGTCGACGACATGATCCCGCAAGACCAGTTATTAGAAGGCGAAGAGGAAGAGGCAGATTCTGAAGTTGACAAGGTCCTCCAGGAAATCCTACAGGGCAAGCTGGCGAAAGTGGAAGGACTCAAGCCGGAAAACAAGGTGGAAGAGGAGCCGGTGGAGGAAGAATTCGAGGACCAGGAGGAGACGCTTGCTCAGATGAGAGGGCGACTGGAGGCGTTGAAGAGTTGAGATGGATATCATCACCTCGTTCCCCGATTTGTTTAGTTCGGCATGTCACAGTGACATTTTATGATTATAGCTTCTCCCCGGGCGGTTTGTCGTTTGTCGTCCGTCTGTTTACATATGGTGTTTAGGCTGGCGGTTATTTTACCACTCTGGTATAGTTACAACGATATAGATGACAGTTATGACTCAGATATTTCAACGTTGACAATTCACACTAGTATATTTGGTTTATGTTAATGTTACCCCTTCTCCATACTCTCCGCCCAACCCCCCTCTGCTTGAATTCTACCTGCGGATGATGCCGATGAATGCCCAGCCCTGGAGGCAGCCGCAGAGTACACCAAGCCTATATTGGGCTAGTGGCGAGCTTAGTCATCCGCGCCTTGGTCACGGGCAGCCAGATTACGTAATGTTGTTCCAGGCGCAGTCAACGCCGCCCAACTCTCGCTGTTCCTCTTTTTTTCCAACATCCCCAACATCTCGATTCACTCCCATCCACCGAGTTCGCTTCTTCACCACCCACAGAAACCGGTGACTAAAGACCCTTGTCTTCTCCTCTTCTCCATTACTATAGCTAGCTATCAGACCACTTCTGTCTTTCCTCTTTGTCATACTCAGGCTCTCTCCATCCACAAGCGCCGCCACGTCAATAACCTCATCGGGAACGAGATCCCGCTCTGCCCTATTCGCGTCGAGTTAGCTCTATTCTCCCCACGTATTCTCCCTGTCTTCAGTGAAATTATCGCTATTACTACATAACAATGGCGGACAAGCTGGACAAGTCTCTTGACGATATCCTCAGCACCAGACGCGCAGCCCGTCGTGGCTCCCAGCGACGTCGCGATCCAAAGTCATCAAGGGCCTCTCAGCATCCTGCCCCAGTAGGCGGTGTCAAAAAGACCGTCAGGAATGCGAAATCTACTTCCAAAGCGATCCCCACTGGCCCATCTATGGGTCTGGGTGAAAGCAAAATCATCGTGAGCGGCTTGGTAAGCTCTTTTCCTTCCTTTTTTGCTGTCTGCTGTTGGCTATATAACATACACTAACTTTTGCCAGCCCTCCGATGTCAATGAAGCGAATATCAAGGTATGTTGATAGAGGGTATCTTTCTGGGTTTCCATCGCCGTCTCCGTTCGAGATATATCCCTTCGAAATGTCACGAACGAAATCGTCGCTCCCTTTTCCTTTTTCCAAAGTCGTATCTTCTTGCCTATTCTATGGCGGGTACACTTTCATTGCCGTTGTTGCTTTCACAACACGAGACAGTTTGGCATCCTCGCAGCTTTTGCTCGCCGGTCATTGGCCTGACGCAAAGCATAGCAAGTTGAGCCCTGTCGTCATCTCGCGACTCCTCTGCGTCCCAAAGCTCGTCTGGCTGCTCTAGTTACATGACTCTTGAGCCAACTGGGGCGCAGGACGTGTTAAAAAAAAGTTGGCTTGGGGACCAACTCTACACGTAACCATGGATCGCGTTGATATAAACCACTGTTTTTCTTCCTGGAGTGATGCGTATCAGCGAGCGCAGAAGTGATTAAAGCAACACAGCACACAGCCTAGCTATCGCTCGCCTCGAGAAATTCCGGCGCGACTTTAGCCACACATCACCTGGCGAAACACATCTCGATTGAGGACCTCTAAGAAAACAAAGGGGACAAAGTCGATCATTGCCATCAGCTGTCGACCAAGTCATTGTCTCCGGGCTGAGCTATGTCCTGCATACTATATCTGCTTGACACCGTGCGACATGTGCAAAGTGGAGAAAGGACATATTCTCACCGCGCGATTCAGTTCTGCCGTGTTTGCATCAAGCCAATGGAATCGTTGCTCGACAGCTAGCAGCGGGTGGCCTCAAGATCTTGTATTACGGAGCCCTACCTTCTACGCTATCGCACCTAGCTCCAGGGAAATTCGTGATTTTCTGTCGTGGACTGGGTAATTCGGGGTGGATATCGCTTGGCCTTGGTAGTACATGGCGTGGAGTCTTGTGAGACAGGACTTGTGGCTTTCAAGAGAGGGAAACGGAGGGATTAAACGGGGGTTCCACGATATACGACCCGCGCACCGACTGCCACCTGCCGCGTTCAATTTGGGATTCGATACTGACTACTAACGCTTTGCTGTCACTCTGTGCTCGCTGACCCGCATGAACTTGAGGTCGATGATGGGGCTTCCCAAATCTGTTCAAAATTCCCTATTTTGAGATTGGATCGTGGATGCAGCTCGTAAATCAAACGGACGCGCAATTTAAAAATACTAATATATTATCTTGGCATTGCCTTAGGAATATTTCCACAAGTCTGCTGGACCTGTAAAGAAGGTCATGCTCACCTATAACCAGAACGGCACTAGCCGCGGCATTGCCGCCATTACCTTCGTTCGTCCAGATACTGCCGCCAAAGCCGCAAAGGAACTAAACGGCCTGCTAATCGACAAGCGACCCATCAAGGTATGATGAATTTGGTAGACCCAGAAATATATCCAAAACGAGGTTTATGCACGCTAGCTAACATTGGACCGATAGATCGAAGTGGTTCTTGATGCCTCCCGTGCTCCCACTCTTCCCGCAGTAAAACCTCTGACTGAGCGTGTCGCGTAAGTTTGTTATACTGCAACCCCACACACACCGCATCTCACGTACCATTCTAACAAGAAAATCAGCCAACCAAAGCCTCAACCCAAACCCGTATCAGCCACAAAGGCCAGTGCGGGTTCAAAACGCGGCCGTCCCCGCCGCGGACGCAACGCTGGCCGCCCAAAGCCCAAGTCTGTCGCGGAGCTCGATGCTGAGATGGAAGATTACTTCCCGTCAACGAATGCCGCTCCTCCCGCGACCAACGGAGCCGCACCACCAGCCGCGACTGGCGGTGAAGATCTTGGAATGGATGAGATCTCTGTACGTTGAAATACATAGTTTCCCCCCTGGCGAATACGCCTACTCGAGTTCATCAGGAACGTATAAGGCTAATTTATGATGTGGCAGTGAACCGATCAATGATAACCGCCCCGCACCGCATAGCGTTTGGAATAAAAGGAACAAAAGCGAACACTTTTCCATTTTCTGTAGTTTTAATCCTCCCCGCGGTCTTAATTCCTTACCGCCATCGCTACCGGACAACGATTTGCCAGGGACAGGACCGTCATCCTTTCTCGATCGAACATATCAAAATCGCCGTTCTGGACGCGGGACAAGCTTCGGTATCATCAAATAAGCAATGTCTTACATACATCCCCACTTCGCAATTGGTCCCATTTTATCTTGCGGCTGTGATTATCCTTTGTTTAGTTATGCACGGAGTTATTTTCTGCTGTTGGGAAGCCGGGTTTTCTTTTTCAAGTTACTTTTTGTGGTTATTCAGATCCTACCGGACCTAATATATCCGACGTTGTTAACGGGTATCACTCGATTATCGATCTCCTGCGGCCATGCGTTTGAGAAGTTCAGCTATTGAGGTGGATTTATGGAATAGAATGGATCGTGGTTAGGTTTTGGGTTGGGCTGGGCTGGGTTGAATGCTGAGTTTCGTTCGGATTTTTCGCGTGTTTGTTCTCCTTTCTGCCTTGTTCAATTTGAGTTCTCGGGCTGCTGTTTTTTGTATGCGTGTTTTCTTGTTCTTCAAAGCAAACCAGATTGTGATTTAAATTTATTATTTCATCTCCTGTTTCCCGGGATAATCAAATCACTCTTTATATTATTATTATATGGCACGTCCCGTTGCCTGTTTCATCGACCATTTCGATCTTTCAATGGCTTTGTCTCAAGGGTCAGAACGCCACTGCACACAGCTGACGATAACCGAAGACCAACTTCATGAACTGACTCGGAATACATCCGGTCTGGGTTGATTGTGGACATAATCTCCGGGATTATGGCCCAGGGATCAATCATTCCGTTTAAACCAATGGGAGCAAACAGGAGGAGAAGAGAGGAATAGGAATATGGACTATACTATGTATGCTCAGCGCCTTAATTTCGTGATCACGATGCCGGGATATTCCCAAAACCAGCCCTAAGATCCCCCTTAATTTAGAGAGAGTAGCCTACAACCTTGGAACACCAGCGTACATGTATATCCCTTTATCGTGTAAATAAAATGCATGAAAACAGCGGTTTCGAAAACCATCGGCGCTGGTGCATCGTCGTCTACAAACAAACGAAATAGCCCCCGAATCTGAGGGATTTTGTCACCTCTAAAAAACCTCCCCCCTCCATCTCCTGCTCATCAGGATAGGGACAATCGCCCATTAAGGAAATGAAGCAGACAATAAACTGTTCTCTTTGTTTCTCCCCATCCATCCATCCATCTAAATTTAGCCTGCATCCAGATACAGAGTTAGTTGTCCATCGTCTGGGTCCCGCCCCCAGATCCAAACTCCAGTGCAGCAACACATCAATAAGAAGACATCCACGCATAAAAACGCGCATATCATAGGAAGGTTTTTATTATTCCTTTCTATAATTAAAACAAGCAAAATATTATCCATCCATGGTAAATGATCCCACCCCCTTTCTATTCTGAATATGAGTCAAAACAGGGATATAGAGGCTATGCAGCAGAAATGCCCAAGTTTTTTTTTATATATTTATGTATGTATTTATTAATTTATTTTTGCAAAACAAAAAAGAATGGCCCTATCCGATCGTGTTTGTATGTAACCAACCCAACCCATGCGGCACATCACCCGCCCCGTATCCGCAGCACGACATCATCCTCGCTCCAACACACATCGCCGTCGGGCATGGCTAGTTAGGTAGTTAGTGAGTTATGTAGGGAGTTGCCAGCAATCTCGAGGCTGTCATCATCGTCATCAACCTCAGCCCTACTCCTGAGTTACCCATCAGCCCCATCATATCATGGCCCATCGCCCAGCGCCCAACTCACCGCATATCTCCCTCCCTACCTACCATCAACGGACAAGCCCGGGCGTATAAATATAAATAATATATATAAACGTAACAATACGAACGAGAAACCACGGGTACCGTCCATCCCTCCACCCGCCCGCCCCCGCGCCCATCGGTCGTCGGGAGTTGAGAAACCAGGTTGCGAGTTGCGACGCAAAATAGCCATTTTCAGTTCTGTATACGATGTACCCAGTTTCACACCCCATACCCCATACCCCATACTCATACCCGATCCGCACCGCTCCTCCCGGCCCAACGCCCGCTGTAGCCGCTCACCAGGTCACCCCCCATCATCCATCACTCTTCGCTTCTTCCCGGACGGACACAGCCCAGACAGCCCAGGCAGAAGCCGACAGAGAAACCCCCATACGGCATACGAAAAGGGGGGTTAAGAATGCAATGACTGACTTGACTGACTGACTGACTGCGAGATTGCAAACGCCGACGAAACAAAACCATCCCGCATCCCGCAACCCCCGTTTTTACCCGGATCCGGACCGAGATGTAATTCATTTTCAATAAGATGTAAAATCGCAAAGATGTAGTGGAAGTGGTAGTTGTATCTGTAATAATGTATATGTATATTTCTTCTCCGGATGATAGGACAGGCTAATCCCATCCCATCCGATCCGATCCTATGTAACTATTGCTAGCTGGATTAATCCCGTGTGTACGGGAGTTTTTTCTCTTTGTGTGTATATATGCAAGTGTGTGTGCTGTGCTGTGCTGTGCTGGGGTATGATGCAACGGCTATGCAAAAATAAAAAATAGAAAATAGAAAAGAAAAGTGATAATTAATCGATTTCACCAGCACAGCTGCGATCGTATCGATAAACGAGGATAATAATAAGAAGAATATGAAAAGACAACGAAAATCCAGAAAACGAGGTTGATACCATATTGGTTCACGGGGGTATAATGCATAACGAAAACCAAAACCAAAAATAAATGCAAAAAGGGAATAATAAAATAAACGGGTCGCCTGCTGTGCTTTCGCTTGGTACAGAAGATCAAAAAAAAAAAAGATCAAAACCCGAATGCCGAAGGTAACACCACGCCAAAGAACACAAGAGGGGATATCAGAAACCAAAGCAAGTAAAAAGAAACAGAGACCCAAGGGAAAAGCCCGAGTATGGGCGAGGCGTGGGCAAAGGATAGGCAGAGAGACGAAACAACCCAAGAATTAAAAATCCTGATTTATTCCCCAAGATGTAAGATGGTTGAATAATCACAGCGCGACAACTGGCGGTGAAGAACAAAAAGCGACGGGGCGGGCAGGGCAGGGCAGGGCAGGGCGAAGCCGGCAAGGCGGATGACAGATTGCGAGCGCGGTCATAGGCTGGCTGGCTGCTGAGGAGGGAGGATTTGGATTGGATAGGGCCAAGCCTCAAGGCGCGTGGGGAATCGTGGGGTGAAACCGCAAATCGATCTCCTCCTCGCATCGGGCAGCAAAGGGTGAACCCCGCCTAACCAATATTCTTGCGGGAGTCGCTTTCCGAAGAATAACTGGACGACGAAAACGAAAACCAAAACCAAAACCAAAAAATAACACTTGGTCCAGTTGACACCCGCCGCTGACAAAAGTGAGTCACCACCACCGAGAATTAAAACAATAAAAATTTAAACTCGGGCCCGATTTCCCCATCAGGCCCTTGAGGGCGGTGTAAGGGGCGATGTGTGAAGATGGGTCGTATCTGGCTGGCGCCCGTAAACCGTAAACCGTAAACTCAACCCCGGACTGACGGCTGACCAACTGTAACCAGACGATTCAAAACCTTTCTGCCTGCGAAAAGTGAAAAAAATTTGGGTTTCGCTCGGTCACGTCACGTCACATCTGCCACATGCAAGTCACACCTGCCAATCCGACATGGACCAGGGTGAGAACGAAAAAATTAAAAATTGTAAAAAATAGGCGAATAATTTTCTTGTCCTTTCCGGATAATAGTTGTGTGGGTGTGTTCGACTCATCAAAGGGCGGTAAAGAAGGGAACAGGGAAAAAAATCTGCCACAGCGGAATCCGCGGCCAACAGCCGAGGGATCGCGGGCGGGCTCGGCAGTAATCAGGATAGTGGGCGATCTGACGCCGGAAGGACGCGCGAAAAAGTATAGCCTTATCGCGCCTGTCTGTTCTTTTCTTCTCCGAGTGTGGTCAGATCCACGACACCGCTCTTTCACATGTGGAAGATTCCGACGAAAATCAATCGACAAACGTTAAACAAGTCGTTGCGTTTTCGTCATTCCTCGATATGGACCCGGTAGAGGAAACAGCTGCTGCTGCGTCGCGGGTGTTGTAATAGTTCCCTGTTTCGTAGAGTAGGTTGGAGGGTTTAAGTAGTGGATGAGTGATGCATGTGATGCAGACTTGGGCATGAGCACACATCACAATCACGTAGTCTGAAGTAGAGGGAAAAGAACCCCCTCAGCCAGAGGACGATTTAGAGGAGTTGGACGACGAAGACGAGGATGATGCCGTCCTGCGCTTCTTGTCTGTCACCACGCGCCGCTTCCTCCGCTTCCCGCTTGATGACTGCTCGGCGGCGAGGATCTGGGCGGCCCGCAGTGCCTGTTGGGCGCGCAGCTGGGCGTGGGCGTTGGCGAGGTATCGCTGGCGGCGGTCCTCGTCGTCTGCGCGGCCGTTGATCATGGAGATTTGCTCTTCGGTGGTTAGCTCGCCGGCGGCAAAGACGGGGTGGTAGGAGGCGACGGCATCGTCTTCAAATGGTGATGATGAGGAGGAGGAGGAAGAGGATGAGGAAGGGAAGAGATCCTCGTCGGAGAGGTAGGCGCTGGCAGAGGAGTCTGAGTCTGCGTCTGAGACGGAGAAGAGCGCGGCGCGATTTGGCCAGGAGGGAAAGGCGCAGGAGGTGTTTCTGCCGGCGGCCATGGAGAACGAACTCTTGCGGGGCGCGATGTCCAGCAGCGAGTCGTTGGGCGAGGGGGGAGGAGGAGGAGGCAGCGAGGACGGGGAGCCGGAGGGCGAGGAGAATGTGCTGGTGGTGAAGCTGAAGCCGGACCACATTTTGCCGGTAGAAGTGGAGGAAGTAGAGGAGGGAGAAGTGGTTTGTGATTTATGAGACTGGAAGTGGGTATAGAGGTTGGTGTAGTAGCAGTCAGGTATTGATAGGATCGGTTCTGCCATGGGCTGTGTATATTATATTGTGGTAGTATGGTAGTATGATAGTATGTGTGTGATAGTAAGATGGTTATGGATGAAGAGAGAAGGATAAGAGACCGGGGCAGGTTTATATAAAGCACCGCGCGGAAAGGAGGTCCCAGGAGGTTCAAGAGGTCCAGGAGGTTATTCAGAGTATAATCTGAATCTATTCACGACAATCAACCCAGACGGGCGGGACGGCGGCATAGATATAGCAGCAGAAACAAAAAAACCGTTGCGGCGGGATCAAAGGGAGCAGAACCAAGGGCGGCGGCCGGGCCAAAGTGTAAAAATATGGAAAATATGACAGCTCTGGTTGGCTCTCTTTGCTTTTTTTTGACTTTTGTTTTTTCTTTTTTGAGTTTCTTTTTGCACTTTTTGCTTTTTCCGGGGATTTGCTTTTTTGTTGTCTCTTACGCTGGAACGGTCCGCCGGGGGAGGGCGGCTTATGAGGATTATCACTCTCCACAGCTCGCGGGGAGCCGGAAAGTCACCGTTGCTTTTTGTTACTATTAAGTTTAAAATATTATTCTTTTGCAAATATAACCAGATTGCATTGTGACTGTGGGGGCTGTTATTCATCCACACCCGCGGGTTCCTCTTGACCAAATCTCGCGCTCGTGTCCTGTTCGCTTGACCAGCACAGTCCAGCAGTGGCGAGGTCAGATGCAATAATACTAATAATATAACATTCATCAAGTGTAAATTATTTACTCTTTATCTGTGTGGCCACGTTGGTGGTCTGGCGGTGACAAAGGGAGGCTGCCATTCGGTGCTTTGCCGTATACACCAACAACAAGAAATGTACACCTCACCGCATGTCAATTGTCGTGTTTGGGGCGATATATATCGCTGCAGCCAGGCTGACCGCATCCGCAAAGTGAAGCAAGCTTGCTGTCGTTGGGCGAAAACAACCCAAGACCTAAGACCCGGCCCAACGCGTTTGTCTGGCAGTCATTATTATTATTTGTGAAAGCAATCCGCAACAAAGAAGCAATACAATTATGTATCTCTTTATTAACCGTGCATGTGGCGGGGTCGGAAACCCGGGGATCTCAAAAGAAAAGAAAAGGGGAATGGAAAATAACTCCAACTGCAAAAATAATAGATAATGCCACCCTTTGATATTTCTGGCCTATTCTTAACTATTGGACCGCGTTGGTTGCAGCAGTCACGGAATCAGATGCTGAAGTTGACCCTGTTGGCTCTGTATGGATAGAAGGTGGGTTGTTTTCAGCTGGGCTGGGGTTGGCGATGGCAACCCACTCCCTCTGATATCTGCTATTCTGTCATTCTATGTTATTTGTAGAGCACGAGGTCGTTTCAGGAGCTGTGACAGGAGCTGTGATTACTGCTTCGTTTGTTTGTTTGCTTGGTTGGCTGTTTGTATCCCACGCGACGGAGTGGGATGTACATGTTTCTACTGCTATACAAACAGAAGCGTATGGATAGAATAACACAACGAGTCCCTGAAGGCGTGGGCGGTGCAGGATCCGTCTAATCTGATTCGATGTCTTGCGCGCACGTTTGCTGTGTGATGTGTCTCAAGACTCAGGGTTGATATACACAATAGTGGTGATGGTTGGTGTTTCACCCCGATCGTGTTGGTGAGAGTGGGGTGGGGGAATTGTTTCATTCATTCATTCATCCATCCATTGAGCCACTTCTCTGATACTATCTACAAGTCACATACAGAAAGACATCCCATCCCATCCCACAACTAACTTCCATGCCATGTCGGCTCCCACGTCCGGTTGGCCTCTCACAAATGATTACCCTTCTTCACCTCGACCATCGCGACGGGAATGTCCCTGGAAAATACCCGCGCGGCCCCAGTCCGGCCCCGTCTCCACCGCCCGCGAGCTCCTACTATGTATAAGTATTATTTGGCTTCACCAACAAGAAATCATAAAATGAAAATGCAAAAAAGATAAAGATAAATATAAAAATTCGAAAGAGAACAGTGTTAAAAAACTGAGATCTCTTCACTTTCGTTAGTTTCCCATCTTTCTCCCCGTCTTCCCAAACTATCCTCATCCCCAGCCCGCTCGATCGCGGATTTCACATTCTCAAGCCCGCCGCCGATCCGCAAGAGTGGGACCGCAGCTGGAGTCCGCGCCAGGTCCCAATATTTATTATTTATTTCTCCCTCCCATTTCTTTTCCGGGCTTGGTTCGGGGCGTTCTGTTCTGGACTGAACTGGCTGGGCCCCGGCTTTCAGACTGTTCAGTGGAGATCCTGATAAACGAGAAAAAACTCCTCTGCTCGACCCGGTCTTTCGGGCGTAACTTATTAACCCTCCACGCCGTTGTATTTAGCGTGGACTTTCCCGTTCCCCGACAGCGCGGGCTGGGTGGTGGTGGGTCTGGTAACTCCGTCCTCCGTACGGAGTACTGTACAGCGGACACGGACGATCAGAGAGCGCATGGGAAAAAAGGAGGCTGAGATTGAGAAGAAGGGTTCTCCTGTCAGCAATCGAGATGGTTCCTCTGCATCGCATCTAGGGGAACCTTCCGCTGTGATTGTTGACGCCCATCAGCCTGGACAAAAAGGAGTGATAGAGAGAGTGGGGGGCAGGCAAGCCCAGCAATCGGGATAGGAGAGTTCCACGCGTCCTGCCCAGGAGCGAGTCCAGAGCTCAGTCTGACAGACACTCGCTAGTAGTCGAAGGAGTAAAGCAGATACTCATGTCCCCTGTCAGCTGCAACCCTGGTATCCGGGATGAGACCGTTGTCCGGATACGGAATAATTAATAGAGACCGTGGACTTCAGGGATGTTTCTTCCAAGGATTGTTCTAGCCGGGTTCTGGAAGGAAATTGGGCGCGCTTCCAATCGCTGCAATTGGCTGCAGCCGAAGCCCGGCGCGGTTAAGCGTATATTCCTCCCTTGTTAGCACCGTAAAAGCGGGTGAGCATATGCCAGGGATAGGGATAGGGAGAGTGGTAGTGGAGTGGAGTCCGCTCCTTGACCCGAGCCGACAGAAAAGCAGATGTCAAGAGGACTTGGAAAAATTCACGTGTTGCCCTGACAGAAAACATTCTTCTCCCATGTGAGTGACACCTATCATTCTTCGGGTATACTATTCCTCGGGTGTGAGGCCCATCAACCACAGCACAATCCGTATATTATTCATACCCTCCCGAGGCTATCGTCTCTCCTTTTTGCAAAAGCTCGACTCCAAACTCCATTACTGCGTGCTATCGCTGCCGGACAGCTATCGTCTATCGATAGCACTCCTGGAGAATAAATAATAGTTACTCAACAGATAGCCTCATGCACATCCCCGGCCTAAAACCGTTGCTACCCAGGTTCCCGGGCTTGGGGTAACGAACTTAGCCTCTCGCCTCGACCTCATAATTTTCAAAAAAGAAAAAGAAAAAGAAAATAATAAACCCCGTTTGCCAGAAAGAGCAATATTGAGCGCCTCCTTCTCCCGTCTGATTTAAAGTATTGTTTGATGATCTGATTATTGTTCATGGAATGCGAACTACTGACCAAATTGGGGATAAGAACTCCAACTCGCTCACCCCCAACCAGCCAACCGGATCCCCTTCCCTCGCCTTCTCCGCAAACCGTCCCAGGGGCGCGGGACGAGAGCGACGCCAGCTAGGCTGAGCTAGCCCGAGAACGGGAATCAGACTATTGCCGCGAAGATACTTGCAGTGGAAAAAGCCTTTTCTTACGCCCGTAGCAACAGGTGGGAGGGAAGATTAGCGTGAACTTTCAACAGGCAGAAGGGCAGAAGAACCGGAATGGAAGTTCTGAAAGGACGAAACTGAGTTTTGGCTTTGCTTTGTCCTCTTCCAAGTTTCTTCCCAGCCTCTGAGAGCTCCCTGAAATACATTCAGTTTCATTGTTCTGGGCAGCGATAGGTCCCCGCACAACCAAGCCGGCCTCCAGGCTATCCACTGCTCGACACAGCTATCGTTTCTTCCTTCGCAGCGTTCAAGCTGGAAACTTTAAAAAACCGCCAGACAAACCCCGCGATCTGCCCCGAGTTATTGGGAAGGCGGACTCTCGTGCTCGGGCTCGGGATTCAACTCAAGATCTTAATCTTGGGACTTTGGAAGGAAACTTTAACAAAAGAGAGTTACGCGGTAACTTACCCGCCCCAGCCCACGAGCTAAGGACTCCAAACCCAGGTCGTGGGGATTCGAAGGATCTGAGCGGCGGAGGAAAAGAATCAGTCAGCAGAAGCAATAATAATCCTATGGAATAAATAAATAATAATTATTGGCCGCCAGGAGGCATGTCTTTGTAAAACCTGATTAATCGCCCAATTGTGGTCTGGGCCTTGAGATCTCAGAATTTGGCGTCCAGCTCAGGTCTGATATTCTGTATCTGTCAGATATCAGATGTGAGATGAGAGGTCTCACCTCTCATTTTCCCGCAAAATTCAAGCTGGTTTCACGCCCGCTCGATCCCATTGTCCAATCCCCAGCCAGATCTCCATTGCATTGTTCTTCAACAGTTTGAAAAATTGAACCTGCCTCCCCCCTTTTCCCAGGTCCCCATTTTCCAGCAGTTCCCCACTTGGCGCGCGCCCCGTTCCCCGAGCGAGGAGAATAATAAAAATAATACGATCCATCGTCCACCGAATAATCACTGACCAGACAAATAATAGCCCATAGTCATAAGAATAGCACGGCTCCAACGCGGCCGGCGGCCAGCGGGCCCAAAAACTAGCCCGCGATCCGCAATCCCACTTACCACCCGCCTGGAACGCGCCGTCCCGCCGGAAACCAGGGTGGTGCATTTCCGCTCAAGCTAGCCTGAAGCCATTCGCAGCCTAGCAAGGGTGGGAGTGGAGTCATCCCACTCTCACGGGGGAGGCAGTGATCCAGCGGTGGCAGCATGTTACGTTAACCGCTTCCCAGCAGCCGGGGGCAAGTTCCATCCTGCATCCTTCCCCCATGTCCGGCTCATCGGTTGCAAGGTTGAAGGGGGTCGGGAGTTCTGGCATCCTTGAAGGTTGCAGTAGATTTGCGGAGCCAACAAGAGGTCGCTGCTCGGTAGCGTGCGTGGGGGTGGGTATTATTTGTGTTGTCCTTGAGGACTCAGGGGTGGGGGGGGTCCTTCATAACTCGCCGTTTGTTCATAAAAATGTATTCCGTCGGAGTCCTCCGTAGTATCATGAATGACCAGAGGTGGGTGGGATTGGCACGATTAGCAAGCCATGTGCATTATTGGCATTGAGAAGGAGGTTTCGTATCTGTCTGCCTTGGAGCGCAGCGTTTGGGCATCGATCGATCACACCCAATGGCCGATGTTTCAAGGGGGTGTCCTTTCGCGCAGCAAGGCGAAAAAACAGGCCGATGACTCCAGCAGCTGGACAAAGCAGTAGGATATGATTGAGCGCTGTCAGTGGTTGGTCGTGGACTCGAGCAAACCCTCCACGTTTCAAGGTCCAACCCCCGTAGCCACCACCAGAAGCATTGAATGATCACCAGTTGCTGACAACCATTCGGAATCCAGGCTCCAGACTCCCCTCCAAGGCCAGGACAGGTCTGGGCCTTGTTGGTCACGGAATCGCCCCGGGGCAGTCGGGCGGCGTTTTAGGCTGGTAACTGAATATCAACCCCAGGACGACTTGGCCAATAACAATTATCGACAAGGCGCATGCACCAGGCTGGGGAGTTGATGTCCTATCAGCGCGGGGAGAATGGGCACGCGAAACGGTTGATAAATGATAAAACAGGAAGAGGTCTTCCTGTGCTCGTTCGTGACTTGGGAGAATCACTGATCCTCATCCTCAGTTCTGTGTGTTTTGATATCAACTGCCCCTTTCTTCGCCTTCCAAGGTTGTTCCCATTTCCATATTTCCATCCCCCCGCACCCAACGCGAATCCTTGTTTTTTGGCTGGATAGTATGTATATTAGTTACCCTGCCAAACCACTAGTAAAGGACGATGGCGTATCCGGAGCAGTCTCCGCCTGAACCGTGCCAATAATCACACGCTATTCCGGTGATGGCGTCCCGCTACCGCCTCCAAAGATTCAACTAGAAACCTTGGAACGGCATTTCGTTCTTTTTCTTGTCTGGTAGACATTCACTCTGCAGCTTGTCGATGAATAGATACTTGGTCATTTTTATTCTTGATCTCAAGCCGTTTGTCGGAGGCGCTGAAGCAATTTTGTGCCTCTGGTCCAATTGCTGCTCGATTTGCCTGATGCTGACTATCACTGGCTGGAATCTCAACCCTTGTGAAGACGCCTGTGAAGACAGACAGGGCTTTTCCCATCACAAGTTCCGGCTTCAACTGCGCCTGTGATTATGACAATAATTGGCCCCGAGGCCCCTATCTGTCGGCGCCCACACAAAGCCTGCGGGCGCGGTCCGCGGGTGATAGATAGACACAAGCCTCGGCTGGTCCCCGACACCACAATCACTCTCATCACCAAACAACAAACGACGGCTAACGACACACATGCCGACAAACAAACAACCCTCGAGGCGGCAGCCAGCGAGTCGAAGCGGGATTCGACAAAATAATCGTACCCCTACTGACCGCCTCCGTGTTTCTTTTTTCAGCTACGGCTAGACAGTCATGAATCCTGAATTTTTCTTTTGCTATCTTGCCTACTCCATACCGCCCCGCCATTCACAAAAATATGCAGTGCATGCGCTGTCCATGTATGTACATGTGGCAACATAGCAAGATTGGAGGCCCGGTTGAGTTCAACCAAGGAAAACCCAAGCAAGACCAGGGCAAGAATCAAGAGATCTCAGCTGTGTGACATGTCCTCCAGATCTGTTTGCCGATGCCCGCCCTTCCGCCCGCTGTCCCCCGCCCTCGCCCTCCCGCGACGTGCATCTCTAGCCTGCATAAAGATGATAAACCCGCCAGTCAGCAATGCATGCGTTTCTGTGTTTAAAATTTTGAAAAATTTGAAAAACAGTCGGTGAGGTCACCGCTTTTCCTTCGTGGGGTGTTTTCATTTGATGGAAATATTCCCCCCTGCAACATTTGCTGCCAGGTTTCTGCTCCTGGCGGGAGAATGAATTTGACAGCCGACAACTGACGGGAAGTAAATAACTCGGCTGGGCCGAAAATTCTATTTTCTATTTCCTATTTTTATTTTCTCAGTTTGTTTTTATTTGAAACAGCTTGTTAATTCTTTAAGATTTAGTTATCTTCTCGAAATTGATTGAAAATCAAACACCCCTTCCCGACATCTACGTCGCGAAATTTCTCTGGACCAATTTTCGCAACGGCTGTTCCCCTGTTCCCCTTTTTCACAGTGTGCGCTTTCTCTCTCCTTTGCCCGGTGCTGCCCAGGGTAATTCTCGGAGTTGAAACAAATCCGGAGTAAACTCCAGCGGAAATTTTTTCCTCGTGTTTCTGATATATCATGAGGAATAATCGCTTGTCCAAAGACCTGTTTGCCGTGCATACCCGCCCTCAAGCCCCGGATGCCGCATTCCAAAATTTGATGAAAAGTTTATTTCCCAGCAGGGATCTTTTCGATTTCCTGATCGCAGGACATCGCGATATATCATTATCATATGGGCAGGGCTGTCGGCGGGTTAGACGCGGATCTGCGAGATCTCATCTCGTAATGCGGGAATTGGATAATCGATTCCATGTCGAATGCCGCACTTTTTAGATCTGCTTTTCTCCTACTCCGTACTGGGGGATGTTTTTACATTGGCAATATGAAAAGAATATGAATTTTGGACTTCCCTTGACGGTTAAGTCGTGTGGAGCCTATATTCTCTTGAGGCCGAATTTCGCTTTAGAACTTGCCCAGCGCTGGGCGTGGGGTTGGGGTTGTAGAAGGCAAGGATGGCATGATAGCGTTTCAGAATGCCAACAAGGTAACATCGATGTTTCAAGCAGTGTTTGCGAAATTGCATCTTTTTATTCTTTATGATGTTACACGCACCGTTGGACTTGTGGCCTAGAGAAGATGAACTTGCGGAGAGACAGATTTGCTTCCAACACCAACTGATATCACCTTGCCATATCCAATCCCTCAATATTAAATGATGAAATGAGGCACAGTACCTAGGTATTGTCTCCAGACAGCTAACTTGTTCATTTGAATTTTTGTTTTGCGAAGCCATTCATTGAATCATTGCCCCCTTTGGGTTAGGAGAGTTGAAAACATAACACAGGGTCCAACCATTGAAACCTGGGGTACATGAATGGAAACCATTCGCGCGTCTGCTCGCAACAAGGAAGATCCTTTGCAAAATACCTATACCTCCGCCCCCATCACTTCTTTTAATTTAATGAGTTATTTGACAAATAACTCCTTTCCTTTCTCTTTCTTCTCCCACCCCTCTTTGTCTTGATAGCTACGGCCCATTGACAACCCCGCCAGCCAAACAATAATACATGCTGTAAGAATTCTCTGTCGCCTGCCCCCGTCATATGCGGGCAGCTGATCGCCAAAAGTCTAAAAGGCGGACGGCGTCAAGCTTCCGCGGCACTCACTGTCAATCCCGATGAAGCCACATATAAAAGGCCAGTCGCCGAACCGCATTGACAAACCAGAGAGAGAGAGAGAGGGCCGCGCCTTTGTAATGCAAGAGAGCCCTGCCGCATTCCCCCCCGCAAAACCCTGGCATTGTGTGAATATCAATGCGATATGGCCGTGCCATCCCCATCCCCATCCCCATCCCTATCCCCTTCCTGCTAATAGGCACTTCTCCGCAGTTACAGCAGCGATCCATACATACATGCATACACAACTGCATAGATGCATACATCAATACGTCTGATCTGATATTCTGCATAAACATTGTGCCGTCAGCTATATATATGTATGTGGGCACAGCGCAGGGAAGCACTAACTACTACCTAGGTAGGCGGAACGATCATTCCCCTATCCTGCAGAGAAACAGAGCAGGGCCCGCATCGTTGCAGGATCGCGGGGGCCGGGGGTGGTTGGTGTTTTTGCCCTACAATTACATCGCCCAGCCAGCCAGCCAGAGCACGAGCCTCTTATATCGCCGGATCACACACCCGTTTCACTCTGTCGGGTACCTGAACCAGCGAACCTCATCTCCCCACAGTTTGCTTTGGAGGTTTGGCATCCGTCGACCCATGGGCCGTGGATGCGCGGTAAAGTCTAAATGGGCGGGGAGAGGCGGATGGCTGGCGGCGGGGTGACAGTCTGACAGAGGGCGAGCCAGAGCAGAAGAAGATCACAAAGGACGCCGACGGGCCGTTTTCTTTGACCAGGCAGAATGGATAGTTAATCCTATCTGGCTTCGAACACGGCAAAATATGGGGGGGGATGTCTTTCTTCGACGGTTAGTGGCGTGAAAGTTTAACTGTCTGTTCTAAGAATCGAATGGATGTAGCGGCGCATTATTGCCCGCCGTTGCGGGGGTTGTCTCCCTTTGAATCTTGATTGATTGCTCTGGTTCAACATAGGCGGATCTTCGCCCTTGGTGTCAACTTTGGCGGCTGGCAGGCTGGTTGATTGGCTCCCTGGCCGTCGGTGCCTTTTGTTCAACCGTTTGAGGCTTTTATGAAATCATATTTTCTGAAGCTGTCCAGCTCTCCTTTTCATCAATCCCTTATTGTATTTTCTTTCCCTTTGTGAAAAAGCAATTGTGTTTTGGATTTCCCGCGATTATTATTGACATTTCTGGCTTCCTCGGGCTGTTCTCAGTTACGTGTCCATCATTATTATAAGCGGAGGTAGCATGCTGGAGAGAGTTGCATCCTTCAACCTTGAGCGAAACTCAATCCTTTCTTTCTGGCCTAGACGCTGGTGGCGGAAAACGCGCCCATACGTCAGCAAAAGAGCTATTTCGCGAAGGTTGGACCGCGCTCTGCTGAACTCTACTGAGTTGCCTCCTGTCATTACTTTGGGTGCTTGATCCAAACAGTCTATGAAGAATTGATCTCTCTTCGTTTAATCATCCAACGTTTTCCAGAGGCTTAATTCGTATCCGAGGCTTTTTAAACCTATAGTCGCTGCTCTTGTCTAGACTCCTATGTCTCAGCGTCAGTTAGCATGTTTCAACGAGTTGGTTCTCTCCAGCCTGGTTTTAAAACGGTCAAAATAGTTAAAAGAGAAACATGTCTTCTTCTGCAAGTACCTTGTGTGCTTATACCCTCCGAACCCAGCCTTATCACATCGCAATTAACAAGCAGAAATGGATCAGGCGCGACTAGACGGTGTCGTCCAGCATAAAGCGGATCCCACATGGACAAATCCTCCAGCGTTATTGATGATACCAACACGCTTGTCAATACGTGCGGTTGAAACACCACACCCCAGGAATCCTGTTGGAATCAACCTAGGCTTTGAGCAGTAGTATATCTACCAAGATCGAGGGATGAGGCATATGAAGGCATATGACAGTTCTTCCTGGCTGCGAGGAGGCTAACATTTGCTGCTAGCAATATATTTTAAACCATATATTTAATTAATGCTTACATGACGCTGCGCGTATCAGAGGCATATCTGCTCTACCATCTAGGGTACAGACGAACAGCAGACAATCCCTCTGATAGCATTGCTCCCAGATAGCTATTGCGGTATACAGCTATAGAGCTCTGGTGAGAGCATCTCTCCACGCTCTCTCGTATACACACAGTGGTCTTCGTGTTTGAGCCTTAAATGCCTTTCCTATCTCACTCTCAAGATGAGACTAGATGACGCCTCTTGCGCCTTTTTTCCTTTTTTTGCCCAGGAAAGTGAGAGGGCTCACCATTTCAGCTATACCATTCATAGCATGCATTTGGTTTGGTTGATTCGATTTTGCCAGAAGAGGTCGTCTGAGGTTATAACTCTTGCGCTTTGCAGACCTGCGTCGATCTCGATTCCTAGTGCATTCCAGCTCAAATGTTTGACACATAGAGGAATCCTATTGTTGAATGACCTTTTTTTTGGTTGAGAATGGCTCCAGTACTCTAACTCGGCATCTCTCCGCAGTGGAGTCAGTCCCGGCTATTGTCCTGGTCATAAAGCACGAGTCGCTCCCATTTCTTCAGACTGTTACAGCCAACTGGTTTAACACAAACCATCTACTCTAGCTATGAAACTTGTCAAAAATTTTCCATCGTAAGTCCCTCTCCCTGCTTCTGGCTTCCGATGCTAGTGTTAATTTTGGACGTAGGTTTTCTCTTACACGGAGCCCATATTTGGGACGCCGAGTGGCGGCCGGCTATTCGTCGGTAAAACATCTGGCAACTTGGTCCTATAGCCGGAAAGGCCCAGCATTATTGAATAACACAATTTTGGGGAACTCAAGGTATTTCAATATTCAATAATGATATCTTTGATTTGCTCCTTGGAACGACATTTTCGAGAATAAACCATAATAACAGATCTACCCCGCAGGTACACATCGCAGCGCCTGGCACGGGCTTTTGCAACTATGCCGAACCGCAACAGCAAGAGTGATGAGAGCAGCAGTGCTGGAAATCCCGAAGGAACCATCACAACATCTATAACTATACTGCCGTCCAACAACCCTGTTGCAACCATCACAATATCACGGCCGGCCAAACTCAACGCCATGAACAGCCACCTCCTGGCATCACTCCCATCTGTAATCCAGACACTCACCTCCACCCACCCCAATCTGCTCGCCATAGTCCTCACCGGCGCAGGCCCTAAATCGTTCATAGGCGGAGCCGACATCGCCGAGATGGCCGCCATCTCCCCCAGCCCCGCCGCAGCTAGGGTATTCATTCAGAAAGTCCACGCGGCATGCAAGAGCATCCGCGACTGCCCCGTGCCCGTCATCGGGCGCATTAATGGGCTGGCGCTAGGCGCGGGCTTGGAGATTGCTGCGTCCTGTGACATTCGCGTAGCGAGTAGCAATGCATTGCTGGGCATGCCCGAAACTCGTATGGGCGTGCCGAGTGTTGTGGAAGCCGCGTTGTTGCCCGGGTTGATTGGATGGGGGCGGACGAGGAGGATGTTATTGCTTGGAGAGACGATAGGTGCACGGGAGGCGCTGGAATGGGGGTTGGTGGAGAAGGTGGTGGAGCCGGAGGAGTTGGATGCGGCGGTGGCGGCATGGGTTGACAGTTTGGAGAAGAGTGGGATTGCGGCGGTGAGGAATCAGAAGGAGTTAATTGGGAAGTGGGAGCGGATGGGAGTGAACGAGGCTATTGAGGCGGGCATTGATCATTTTGGGCGCGCTTTCGAAGCAGATGGGAAGGGGGTTGGCGGAGCGGAAGGGTCAGAGACGGAGCCGGGGAGGATGATGGGAGAGTTTCTAACCAGGAAGAGAGGAGGGACTAAATTGTGATCTGTGCCTTTTTGACGTCAATCAATCCATAATGGTCTGAAGACACGCCGCCAATCAGGCCAAAAGCTTCGATGAGGCAATGATGGCGTTTGCTCTAAACTTTTGCAAAGGGCGGTAGCTAACTTGAATTAATTCTCTACATCCAACGCACTCTTTCGACTCGAGGGGACGAACGGCGAGCTACAGTAATACCATCTACCGAGTGGATCCAGGATGGGTTTAACATTCTCATTTGATTATGGAAAGGGGATTTGCACGTATCGGATCTTCGAGTCATGAAACCTTGTTTCCATGTATGCGGTTCGAGTTGCACCGAAGCGGACTTTTACCCATGGTGGATGTAGTCCCTCGAGGGAATGGGGAGGCGGGCGTATACGTGCCTCGCAAGCACGGAGGTGCCGAACTTGGTTGCCTTGTTATGCTAATGGGGTTCTTGAAATGGAGTGAGGAACTGTATGGAAGTAGAATCAATCTACTTCCTTTCTTCTTCTTCTGGTGTCTCCAAAACAATTCCCCCCGGAAGTGAGAAGTAATCATGCTTTCCAGCTTCATGTGGTTGTATGCCCTCTCTTCTAATAACGCTCGCGCACCCAACAGAAACAGAAACTAGTATATATCCGTTTCTTTCTTGCATTCTACTGTTGCACTGGATGATTGACCAAAGAAATTTTGTAAGAGCTTGGTTGTTCAGAAGATAGCCGTCGCCGGCTTGGCCGAAGAAGCTACCAATCTGTTGATGATGCACCCCTGTTGTGTATCGTGACTGCATGAACTGGGTGGGAATGCCGTTTAACAGGCTCATGGTAAGGGGTAAGGGGTTTAAGGGTTGCGCCGAAATAGCCACTTTTGGAAATAATCTTTGGCTGGTCGAGGAGCGATATGCATAAATCCTTAAGAGTAACAATTTTCGCATAACGAGTTGTTTAACCGTTACAGATAGTCCTGATCGGGAAATTTTTCCCCTTGAAGGAGCCTCGTATGGTCAGAGCCTACCAGTGATACTGAGATGTTTCCAAATGCAACAATATCCCCATTTATATTGCGGACAGACAGTACTGTTGATATTGTCATCTTGCTTCAACATCATGGCTGTGCTCCTTCTCTCCTCCATCTCCCATCAAGAATTCTCGAACCTTTGAGAGGCCAAAGAAGTCATTCTCCTTCCTTGCGTACGCGGGACTCTCCATCGCCCAACCAATTGTACCCGATTCCAGACCCAGTTTATTCCCTTCTTTCTGACATGAATCAAAGTCTATACTTACAGGATTGTCCATCTTATCGATCATGATGTTCGATGGATTAACATCATTGTGTATGAGCCTCAAGTCATGCATATGTCTGACGCTACTCTCAATCCCTTCTAGGCAACGGGTTCTGTTGATGGGGGTTGGCTCCTTCAGCCTCTGCAACAGGTTCCTGGGATATTTGGCAAAACAAAGCCCCATTATTCTGCCATTCTCTGTGACACAACCGAGATACCGGGCAATGTTAGGGTGTGGGTGACTTCGAAGCACTTCGGATGCGTCCACCTCGGCCAAAACCTGACGGCCTGGCTCAAAAGAGGCAGAAGTGTTACCGAGATATAGAAGGCTCGGCTGTTTGATGTAGGGGTTTGGAGGTAAAGGGTCGGGAGCTGGAGTGTAACGGGGGGTCCATTTGCGGCCAGATGTTTCCTGTGGGGATTTTATTGATTTTCAGCTAATTGATGTCGACCGGAGAGGAAGAAGAGACACGCCAGTTGGCTCTAGCATAGAAAAACTCGTCATCTCGTCGCAGGATCAGCTTCGTATGGTCGAAGACAGGACTGCCGTCCAGTTCTACGAACGCTTCGCTCTGCTCACATATCTGCATAGCGGACATATCTAACTTTAACCCCGAGTTAGCTAGATAGTAGCATGATAGTGTCAACCATGGCTAGTTCTCCTCTTTGTGTGTATTCCAGCCTGTATTTCCTCGAATGCTTTACTGGTGGTAATTTAGCTCTTTTGCCCCTCGCAGTGAGATGCTGCGCAGGATGTCAACATGCACGATGTATGGGTGGGTTCAAACCACAACAGGACCAAAAGAAAAAGAAGCAGAAAAAAAGCCAAGAATAGAGTAGACCCCTCATAGCCAACCTCAGAACCCCTAGACCATAGAAAAGAAAAGCAAGACATGCTTAGAGAGAAGGCAACATGTCCTAGATAAAGGCCAAAATGAGCTTCTAGGAGCATCTGTAGCCACTGAAGGTACCGGGTCTGAGGGAGGGTGTCAACCAAGGCTAGCTCTCCTGTGTATATTCCAGCCCTTATTTCCTCCAGTGTTTACTGGTGGTTATTGAGCTCTTTTGCCCCAGTATCTGACAGATAGACACATGAGTGAGTTGTACTGGATTCGTATGTTGCTTTGGCGGGAATGGGGACCAATGACGCGGGGTGATGCCAGATAGCGGTAATGGACCAACTGTCATGACGAATGGCTGGCCAAAGGGGCAATATGGTAGTCTCGTGCCAGTGGCAGCACCTCAAAGGTATATATCTCTCCGCTAGAACTGCACAGGGCGAGAACTTGTTGATAAAGCCGGTGCCATAAACTGGAGGTTTGGAGAATAACATGAGGGGGCCAGTTGTTGAAAGGATAATGGACTATTGCATGGATTGTTCAGTGATAGAGATACTGTCAGGTCATGTGCTCGAGGGTGAGCTATCCATGAGATACAGAAAGGTCGTTAAGGAAGTTACATAGGGGCAACCCGATTTTCGTCCCCTAGCGTGTATTGTTTTAGGAGCTTTGAGCTGTTGAGAGAGCGGAGAGTTCAAGGAAAGAGACGTTGTTTCAAATTACATACATCACATAACTGTAGTGGGCAGCGGTTCCCACTGAGAACCACGCCAAAGAAAGAGATTTGTAAACCTCTCAGGCGAGCAGAAGGAAACTGAGGCCTGGAACAACTTGGTGGCGCAAATGTGCCGCACTGGTTGAAGTTCGAGTAAAGAACAAGCTTGCGATTGTTTTCCACGTGTTGAGTGACCTGTATGCATTCTGACGCCTTGTGAGTGTAGCTCGTCGAAGGGACATTCTTGAAGCAGAGCCCTCTGGTGACGATTTTGCAACTAGCGGTCATGGAAATGGGAGCTTCATGAAGAATTCGCGATTGAGGATTTCGTGAAAAGGCTTCCAGTCAGTTGGTGGCGAGTTTGTAACTGAGGCATTTAGATATTATTCAATGCTGTTTGTAGTCACTCTCATCACCCCTACCGCCAGAAAAAAAAAACGAAGAAAAGAAAAGAAAAGAAAAGAAAGAAGAAAGGGTTGCGGCGGCGAACCACAATGTGTTGTGTGAAGGACCAGCTCCATCATTCATACAATGAGGAGATTGAAATGGGAAAAGAATGTTTGGTGGTTGCGAGGTTTCCAGCCCTGAGTGCTTCGTACTGGACTTTTGTGCGTGACAACTTGAATTTTGGTTAGGATGCCGCTTAGCTTGCAGGCACTTTGACCGTGTCGAAGCGTGATCAGCAAGATAGACGGGTCGATCGAGGTGGGGTTAAAACAGCTATTCCTAGCCAGGAGCGAAATGGAATGATAGCAAAAGTGGTAATACTTATTTCGTATCATAGAAATGAGTGAGGAGAGTGTGGTTATTCTGCACAATAGGTCTCCTTAGTTCTATTTTTATTTTTATTTGTATCTTTTTGATTTTCTCCAGAAAAAAGGGAGTAATAGGAGTAATCAAATAAACTAAGGGTTTTTTGGTCGAGTCGTCAACTAATTCCTGTCAACCAGGCGGGACGGGCCATCTTTAGTATGTTCTTGTGCCCTTCGGTTGACTGATTATTTAGGCCAAAATTAATCCTAGATGTCCATCAGCTGGTAACCGCGGTACACGGAGTCCCCATGGGCCACCACTCAGCGGTGTGAATAGCAAGATACATACATACGTACTCCGTACGGACAATGACGAAAAGGATCATAGATCGGTGCCGGACGGAGTAGATCCATGCGTGTATGGTTTCGTTTTGGGAATATGCTGACCATGAGGCCGCATGAACTTGGCAAATAAACCTTGTTCGGCCCCTCTTGGGTCGCGAGTTCTCTCGGCGCAGAAGAGCGCCATGTTTCCCTTGGTTCCTGATGCTGTCGCAGTCTGCGACCAACCGGTCTCTCTCTCTATCAACTCTGGCGACTCCATATCACGTTCGAAAACAATTGTGGAGGCCATCATCACACTCCAAGCCACACGTGTTCACCAGCAAAGCAGCGATGTAGCTATTCAGTCCACAGCCAGAGAGCGGTGTAAACTCGAGGTGCGGCGGCAAAAACGGTTTCGTTGGAATTCAAGTCGGCCAGCAAAGGTCGTAGTGTAGTAGGAGGATACAGCTGCAACCTCTACGCGCCCAGGATGAGAGTCATGGCTTGAGGGGGGTTGGTGACCGGGCCCCCACCCGCAAAAGAACACAGGCATTTGAGTCGCTCCAAGCAATCACAGCACGACGGCTTGACTCTCGTCACGGATAGGCAGGCCGCGATTGGGCGAAGGTCGAGCTGGGGGGTGATGAAGCGTGCAGAAGGGGGGCCGGACGAGAGCGATGCGGCGGCCAATCGCGTGACGGGGAAGCCCTAGCGGCTGGACCCTAGCCCTAGCCCCCAGCCCTAACACCGTTCCTGGCCAAGCTGATTTGCCTGGACGACTTTCTTCACCATCCGCATCCTCGTCCGCCAACTCCAACAACCCTTCAACCCCCCTTTCTCTCCCCCCCAGCGTGGAGCGTGGAGCGGCATCTCCTCTTCGCTAGTGGCTAGGCGGTGGGTTTGCCATGCTTGTGTCTGTGCCCTTGTTGCTGCCAGCCATCGGCTGGTGCGGATTCTTGCCATGCTGCTGCGTCGCCGCAAAAATAGCCCAGCTTGCAGGTTGAAGGAGCTCAATGGCCGTTGGCAATGCTGTTTAATTTTCCGTTCCAAGCAATCAAAAACTCCGGTGTCCGCATCGATGAACTAAAAAGGGTTGATTCTTGAGCAAGATTACGATCGATCAGGCCTGAGACTATTTGCCTGCCAATCGGTTGGCTGCAGCTCTTGTGTACAATCAATAGTGAGAATCACTGGCACAGGACGGAGTACTTTGTACGGTCGCTCCTTTCCCACTCCGAGTCCATCTAGCCATCGAGTCTCCAATGGTTCGTCTGTTTAACTCGAGTGTGCTCCGTTTCTCTGATCCGCAATGTCTCCACCAGTTGTGCCACCCCAATGCGCAACGCCCTACCAGAACAGAGGGCTGTCTTGTTAATATACATTGCAGGATTTGTGAATCCAATCCTCCTGTTTCAGGATAGACGTGCGCTCGTTTTCCCCGTCTTTTCGGGGGAGTCAGAAAATATGATCAGATTCGAAACCTGATGATCTCATCGTGCCAGAGCTCATGCTCACAAGAGAGTTGGATCGGCCGACTTTTTAAGCTCTTAATGCTGAATCAATTGTAGCCAAAAATAAAATTGAAACGATGGGCCGGAAAAAGCAAACACATCGAGCGCCGGCAGTTTGATGTGCCCGTCAGCGCCAGCCAGCCTATCCCTGTCGTTTGCGCCTTGGTTGCTTTTTCTGTGTTGAACAAGTTCGACTGACAAGAGAGCCAAAAATGTGATGCCGCCTGGCCCCCTCAGTGCTCATCCTGCAACAGGTGTTGGCGTCGCTGTGCGAATGGACCGAGTACGGATGCACAGTCCATGGACCAGAGCTACACGAGCCACTAACTCCCTGTCTCCCCCCGCCATCCCTCATCACCCTTCATTATTCGCTGCCAGCCTCTCATCCATATTTCCGCCAACTGACGACTCGGCGGGCAAAGAGCAGTTTCTGGAGACATCGTGTCAGTTTTTATTGAGACTTGGACTGTCCACATGCTTTTAGCGGCTTTTCTTACTTGCGCTTTTCTCTTGCAAGGGAGAATAAGTCCATACTTTTTTCGCCCATAATTTTTGGTTGCTGTCACTGATCCCTCATCCGTTCGCTTTTTGTATTTGTAGACATCGCGGACTCTTGCTCCGCCAACTGCAGCTACTCCACCCGCCTCCAGACTTCATTCCATATCAACAATTTTCCTGGTTGAATTCCACCGGCCTCCGAAGCTCGGTTTTCATTTTCATTTTTCTACGGAATACTTTTTTAATCTTTAACTTTGACAAGGTAACTATTTCACCCAGCCGCCCGTCGGTGGTCGCTGTTCTGAAATTAGCCTCGCATATAGCGACCTCGCACGGCGGTTATTTCTCTGGGCATCCTGTGACATCCTTCTTCCAACCCCCAAATTTGGCGAGCAATAGGGCTACAATCCTATCAAGAGGGTTCGTGGCCGTTCTCTCCTGTACTCCACCTGCACTTGGCCGCTTGCCCCCTGATTCTGTAACAAATACACATCCTTACCCTTCACCGTTTTACATTTCTGTTTCAATCCTTCCCTGGTCTTTCTTCTCCAACTGAAATAAATTCCGATCCTGTGCGACGAGGACGCTGACACATGTATAGACACACCTACGCTGGCGTCCTCATGCTGGTTTGAACTTCCTCTGATCAGCTCGTCAGTCGCAAGGCAATGTCTACAGGTTCGAGATCCACCTCGGGTGCGCTGGCAGTGAGCCAGATAAACACCCACGACGATTTCGACCCATGTGCCTCCACTGCGTCATTGTTTCTTTACGCTCAAGGCTCCTCTATCCTCTGTCTACACCATGATACTCTGGCAGTCGAGCGACGGTTTGACCGCCACCAGGAGAACATCCAATTTATATCGGTTGATAACGTTAGCGAAAGGGGTGCAGGAAGACTGGTAGTTAGCTACGATGTTAGTCAGACAGCGATTGTTTGGGATATATTCACTGGACAAGAAATATCGCGATTTGCTTCTTTCGAACATATCCGCGTTGCAACCTGGTTGCGGAATGGAAATGTGTCGTTTGGTAGGAAACCCTCTCTAAAACAATTCAACATGGAAAACCTGTTCTCGGCTGACCGGCATACAGGAAATGTAAAAGGAGAAGTAATCTTATTCGAGCCTGCAACTTCTGAACATGTGTCGGCCCGCACGATTTTCGATCCCATTACTGCGTTGGCACCGGGAAACGATTGTCGGACTTATGCGATCGGGTATGTCCTCAAGCGAGAAATCGTTGAGACGCACGACTAACAACCATCATTATAGATATAACAATGGCTCAATCTTAATCGCTACCATTCAACCTTTTACGATATTGCACACGCTTACTACTTCCCGAGGCCCTTCCTCCATTATTTCACTGGCATGGCATGCCTCATCCACGAAACAGAAGTCGGACATGCTCGCCAGCCAGACTGTTGAAGGAGATCTACTTGTGTGGAGTGTGTCGAAACATCCAGCGAACGAAACGCCTCGCGTCATTAGGTCATTGAAGAGGTCTGAATATGGCTCGCCCGGACCGAAATGGCTGGCTTGGTCCAAGAATGGGCGAATTGTTCAATATGCTGAAGGGTATGTTTGTGTATAATCCCACCTTTACCTCGCTAGTCTTGTCCTTGGCTCACTTTTGTTATAGGGAAACATGGGCATGGGATGTGAGAACAAAACACGTAACTTATGAACAAATACCAACTGTACGAGGGGTGAGAGGTTTGGCCAACTATGGATCAACAGCCACCCTGTTCACATTGGGGCCGAACCACACTGTTCAACAATATGACCTTGAGAACCCTACCATGGTCGCCAATGTTCAGCACATCCCTCTTACTGCTTTGACCAGCCCACCCACCGAGTCACAACCCGAGAAGGTTGAATCGGGCCTTACCACACAAAATCTTGCCCAATATCAGACCAGCATTGCCGAGAGAATGAGAAGTCCATCCCCAGCTTTGTCAGGCCGACCCGTCGACCCGAATGCCCTCGAACTAGCCCGGCAACGGGCTGGGTTAAAGAGCCCCATGTCCACTGGAAGCCAGACCACCTCTACCAGTTCGGCAAACTCGTATAATCGCGGTGTCCGAGGCGCGACGTCGATCCGTTCTAGATCTTACAATAGCGGAACTACCTTTTCAATGGGTTCACCGGCCCCTTCAATACCGGAATCACGATCGGTAACCTCCTTGAATTATGCATCGTCACTTTCTACGTCCTCTATGAGATCATACCGCCGCGGCACCTCACGGCTACGTCACGAGTATGTTCCGAATGGTAGCAATAGCAGTAATACCAGTTCACTCGATAAACCAATCACGGAACTATTCCCTTATATCCGGAGCCGTGTGAACAATGTTCCATTCCAACCACCTCGCCCTCAGAACGATGGCAACCAATCCCCGGATGAGCTAAGGAAACAAATGCTCCATGTCGTTTTCGGATGGGATGGAGATATTGATGAACTGATTCGAGATGAGTGTGAGTTCCGTTCCATTCCATTTTGGCAGTTAATAATTATTCATTGGCTTACTCACCTTATCCTATTCTTGTAGTGCGCCGTCATAACCCTGGAAGCCAACATGCTATTCTCCTCGCCCGCTGGCTCGGAGAAATCGACACGAACCTTATATTATCGATGATGGGACCAGGCTCTAGCCAATACAGCGACTGGATGTTGCTTGCATTAACTCAGCTTGGCAATCAGGGCCATAGCAAACATCTCGGTCAAGCATTGGTCCAGAAGCTTTTAGCGAAAGGCGATATTCATGCATCGGCAGCAGTTCTGCTCGGGATGGGCGATTGCAACGATGCCATCGAAGTTTACGTATCCAGAAACCTGTATATGGAGGCTATTCTTTTGACGTGCTTGTTAATGCCTGCTGAGTGGCAGCGGCAGTCGTATCTAGTCAGAAAATGGGGTGAGCACGTCGTTCAAAATTCCCAACAACATCTAGCCATAAGGTGTTTTGCTTGTACCGATGCGGAAACATCCGAAGCATGGGCTTCTCCGACTGCCCAGATGACCACCATTTTATCAGATCAGTTGTCCAGATCTCGGGGCCCGACACCAACAAATGCCGAGCCTTCCATTACTGCCAATGCACCCCGTCCACCTTCTCGCGGCACTCTTAAAAGCCCTGCCCTGAAGCTGATCACCTCGTTCAGCCCGCAGCCTACCGGCCAATTTAAATTCCCTGGTCTTACTTCTGCGGATCGGACTCCAACGAATGCCCCCGGCGTAACTCCCATTGTGGATTCCGCATTGGCCGACCCTACCTCCCCGGGGGGATTTGGTTCACACAGATTACCTACCGGGCGAATGGGTCGCGTGGGAACGCCCAACAGCTATGCTAAACATCGGCTCCCGTCCATCGGTGAAACTCCAATTGATGTAAATCCCCCTGCGTTTAGTATCCGCAAGGGTTTGCCAACGCCCGTTGACTCGGGGTCGGATAAAGAGAGGGATGCTCGTAATGCGGAGATGGCCGACGCAGAGAGGCCATCTGTGGATCCCTCGGAACCGGTTTTGTTGTCATCTGCCAGGTATACGCCTGTCCCTGAAACTCCAAGGAAGACTCCAACAACCGCCGTTTTGCACGGCGATGATGCATCTGACGGAGGTCGTCCATTTTCACCTCCGAATGATATATTTGAATCACTAAAAGCACAGCACAAAAATAGAACGAAGTCCCGTGAACGGAAGGGTGATCGCAAGGCCGAGGGTCTCCATATTCAATGGCCACCGTTGGATGATTTACCACCCAGTGGACCCGAGTCTTCCATGTCCTACGACATTATCCGTCGATCAATATCGCAAAACCAGCACCGAGGAGCGACACCGGATAATTTTTATAGCTCAGCCATGTCAACTGCCAGTGCAAGATCAACAAGGAGTGCGAACGCCAGTGTCAGAAGTATTGATCAGTATATCAGTAGCTTAGACGAAGCTAGCTACCGTTCGGGCCACCATAGAATTGGACGCGAAAGGCGAAACACAGATACTGACTCGAACATCAAGGTCCGTAGCAAGCAGAAGTCACGGAATCACTCTAAAGAATCCCGCGGAAGAAGCAGTCAGCGGTACATCCAGCCAGCAAAGAGGTCGCCATCGTCCCCCATCCCAATGTCTCCAGATGACTTAGCGCTCTATACTACGGGCACTGATAACACCGATCATCAATCAAAATCGAACGCGGATCAAGAACGCCGCCACAGGAGCAGAAGACGTGCGAAATCCCGGACTCGATCAGCATCTAAGAATAGCCATCGACTCCGCAATCGTTCCGCTTCTCGGATGGCTGATAAGTCTAGTCAGGTTACTACGCGTCTCCACAGCCCAGATCCATTATACAACTCCCTTGCAACACGGGGTAGGAGTTCGCAAAGAACAGAAGGCTCTGGCCCGCGGTCGCCTTCTTCGCCGCTTCCCATGTCCCCCACCCTTGGGGACTACAATAGTGGCCAGGATATTGAGAATGGCCTTCGACTAGTTAACGTGGATAGGAAGCACCGTGCGCGATCTAGACAGGCGAGCCAGACTCGCCGTCCAGAACGTGGCACAAGTGCCCTCCGTGATCCATCTTCGGATCGAAGGAGAGAGCGTAATAGATCTCAAAGTAGACAGAGTCAGGACCGGTCAACTAGTGCACACGGAGATGCGTACACCAGTGGAGATGGTACTAGAGGTCATCGCAGGCACGCCTACTCTATCGATAATGAAATTCCCTCAACGGCAGGCATTGACACCAGTGCTCAGCCAACGTCACTACTATCCGTGGTGGAACGTAAAAGAAAGGAATTAGCTGCCGCTGAACTAGAAGCTCGCCGTCTGTCCCTAGCACGCCGACCTTCTGCTCCCTCGATCCCACTTCCAGGAGAGAATGGCAGTAATCTGTCCCACCGACAAAATGTAGCTGATAGTCCTCCACACAGCGGCTCCTTCCATCAAAGGATGGGCGGGAAAAACCTATCACCAGCCAATTCAAATAACTCCGATTCCAACCACTCGGGACGTGGACCCTCGAATGTTCCGATCGGGCTACCCGCAACGCCGAGGGCAATGAGACATCCAAAATACAGCACCGGCTACGCAGACGTCAACGCTCCTGCTCTCCCTGAAATCCCAGACAACATAATGACACTGAGTGACGCTGTTTATCGGCCGAGTGGACACAATATTTCGCGGTCAGCTTCTGCTCCACCTGAACACCTTGAACTCAATGGGAAGCCACACGGGCTTTTAGCCCATCCGCATTATCAGCAACAAATACCTAGTAGCAAACCAGCACAGAAATTCCTTCATCGTCGACAGACTTCACAGGATATGGGCCAGACTCCTTCGACTGGCAACCATGGCAATGGGCCCCCACCCCTCCTCCCAGAACTTCGCCATCTTCAATCGCCTCCACCACCGCCACCACCTCCTCCCATGATACATACCCATAACCATATGCCGTCGACGTATGATTCACGAACCTCACTAGTTTCCGGCGTGGGCACTATCAATATTGCCATTGATGATCCCGGAAAAATGAACGATATGGGCCTGCAACACCAACAACAACAGCTACCGGCCATTTTCTCCCCCATCGCTGAGTCGACAGCAATGTCGCCCTCGAAAACCAATGGCGATACCTCCCATCGCCGTGGTCGCAGTGTGAATGAAAATTTCACGAGCAAAATTCGCAATTTTACGGATAGGATGCGTAGCACAAGCCGGGGTCGCAACACGCGGCCCACGCCTTCGGAATCCGATGCGCCCTCACCGTATGAAAGTTTAACCATGCACAATGTTATAGAGAACAGGATATAGTTAGTGACAGCAACTGTCTCATTCTCAACGATCTATGCCGGCCTCCAAGGACAAACACTGCGACATCGACTAGACCGCTGCTGAAAACCGGAGGGAAAACAATTAAGGAATGGAAAAACAAACGAACTAACCAGTTTACTATGTGATGTTTTGAGATTTGGAATTGCCAATCAGAAGATGAAAGTTTGCCAAGTTTAAAAGAACGGAGACCGTCGGCGGTAAAAAATGCGTTTTTCATTTTAATTCATGTTATCTCAGTCTCTTTTTTCATTTCTTTCTATTCCTCTCCTCATCCGCAAGCCTGTATGGATATCGTGCTGCAGCGAAGTTTAGCCACCAAATGGCTGCTAAGGGTTAAGGCGGCACATAATATCCTCCCACTCGAGTACTTATTTATATTCCCATTTTAGCGTGTTCGTTATTTCCGATAATATCTATACTAACAACTCATTGAATTTAAAACCTCTAATTCCTATTATCACATCACCTCCTTAACCCCCCCCCCCCCCCTTCTTCCTTGTGTCTTCCCTTTTCCTTTTGTTTTTCTCTGGTCAATTTCCATATCATTTCTGTTCGTGTTCGTTCTGATATCCCCAACTTCTCCAATTTCGATTGTCTTTTCCTACGATATTCTTCTTCTCAGGAGATCGATGCTTTTTAACCAGGGTGGCTTTTGATGGAAGATTGTGGTAGTGTTCTTTTCAGTTTCTGTAGCGCAAACTCACCCCTTCTCTATATCCACAAAAATTATACAGGAATAATTTACTTTTCTGTTAATCCACGTCATGGCCCTCATGGTAGAGTATGCTACACGAAACTTTTTGGCTCTTGTAGTGCGGTTTCTTTCATTTTAAAGTAGATGATAATAATACAGAAGTTGTAGTATGTAGATACAAGCAATGCACAT
Source organism: Blastomyces parvus (assembly GCA_002572885.1). NCBI lineage: Eukaryota > Fungi > Ascomycota > Eurotiomycetes > Onygenales > Ajellomycetaceae > Blastomyces > Blastomyces parvus. The sequence goes on from PDNC01000003.1 coordinate 124,328, forward strand.
ATATACAGGAAAATGTACGGTACATACATACATTCGCATACCCGGGAGTCAGCCCAATCCAGGGGTAATATTCCGCCCCATATAGAAACAGGTGGGAACACGCAATTGACGAAGAGGTTAGTGTCAATCCGGATGCTCCATTCCATTGAATCCCCCGAAAGGAAAGACAAATAAAAAGAGGGGGGAATAGCCAGCGAGACCTAGAAATAGCAAAATAAAAATGAGATATCGCAAGTAGTATTTACAGTACAGGTTCACCTTCGCTGGGGGCCACTCCCCCAATCCCCCATCGGTTTAGTATAACCGTCGCCGTCGCCGCTGTTCTGCCTCTCCTTCTCGAGTAAGCGGTCAAACTCGCGTTGCGCCTTGTCTCTGGATTGGTGCGTAGACTCAGAATGGTTATCTTGTTGATTCTGAGGCCATTGCTCAGCCTGTGGATGGAAAGGAGCGGATGATGGGAACGCGGATGCATTGCGTATTCGGCCCCATGCGCTACCGGAGGACGTCGGTGACGACTCGGGTGATGTGTTTTCGGTGTTTGATGCTGGGGAATCAAAGGTTGAGCCTCCCCTGTCGGTAGATGCGGGGGTGGAAGCGGAAGATGAGCCGCGTAGCCGGTCCCAGGCACTTCCCGAAGTTTGTGATCTAGTGGCCGTTGAGCTGGTTGCTGGCGCGGTGGTATTGGAGCTGAGATCAAACATGTCTTCATTGTCGCTTGTATTGACTGGCTGACGGGCCTGTCGATACGTATCCCAACTACCTTGTTGTTGTTGCTGCTGCTGCTGCGGATTCCGTTGCTGCGAACTCATTTTCCCCAAAATTTGCGAATCCGTTTGTGATTGTATTCCATAACTTTCATTTGAGGATCCATACTGGGTAGCAGAGGACATCGAGCCACCATAGCCGGTTGACTCGAATCCAGCGGCTGGGCTGGCATCATCATGCGCTGGTAATTTTTGTTGCGCGGGAGGGCGGCGTACGGGCGGCGGCTGAGTCTGGTGGGTCTTCCACCCAAGTTTTTCTAAGCGCTTTTGAACCTTTTGAGGATCCTGATTCGCACGGTCCTGCCGATATTGGGTTAATCTGGGATCGGATGTTAAGTCTCGCACAGCTAGAGAAGCGCCGCTTGCTTTTCCGAAAGTATTTCCCGCAACGACGCAGAACGGCAAAAGCAATGTTTTAATGATTAGCTGTCTATCCACCATGTTCTTCATTTGTGAAATAGGCATTAGACGGCCATTCTTGACGAAAGGTTTGGCGACCAGCACCAACCCCAAGAAGGAGCCGAGGTAGGCGCCGATTCGAGGTTTTGTCGTTAAGCTTACGGCCTGATCAACGAAAGAGTCGGTTTCCAATTGAGTAAGAGGGCGGTCCACAAAAGCCATTCCGATTTCAATATGCTGCTTGATACGGGTTGCCATGTGTTCCTCATAGGCCTCCTTTGAGCGCAGGAATAACAATTGTTTCCCCAATCCATAGGGCGGAATCTCAATTCGAGCGGCAAAGCTTCTGAGAGGGGATAATGAGTTTTGCGAGAAGGAGTAGGTATCGTCGGAGTCAATGGCAGCATTGCCATAGCCATCTGCCTGGGGCGATACTTCGTTCAGGACCATATTGGGAGAGAGCGCAGAGGATGGGGTTGTCGGGATCTGAAGAGGAAGCTATGTTAATGACTGCTGGAAATTAGAAGCCGATCAGAGGGCGAGAAGGCGAGCAACTCACGTCGCCAAGTTACTACTCCGTGTATGGGGGAGGCTTATATCACGGCGTTGGGAGCTTTTGTTGCGGCAACTTGGAGCCATATAACTTAAATGTTCGGGGAAGTCGTTGAGGGCGGAGGTGTGGTGATTAGTCAGAATGACATAACGCTGCGGATGGAATCTTGCTGTGCAAACTACGGAGGACAGTTTACGAAGAAGGGGATTATCATTGTATTTATTTCCTAAGTTATAATAATATGCAAGAAGAATAACCAAGAATATAGCTACAAATCGTACAAATCATACAAATCATACAAATCAGAGCCCATGTCCTTCACCATTTTGTTGCCTATCAGTCGGTGTATATCACTGCCCCCAGCTGGCGAGATTTCGTAAAAAGGGAACTTGTTTACCATTTTTCAACATAAGGCCGCAAGTCGAGCTCATGGGTAAATGTAGTTCTCGGCTGAGTATGCAGGAACCAATACGTATCCGCAATCTGGGGAGAGAAATAAATAGAATGTTAGCTAAAAGGGCGCCACTGAAGCTTGGGGGTAAGCAAGGCCAGGTCTCTCTCTTCATCAGTGGCCTTTGCTCTGGCTTTGGACACTGAAATTCCGGCATTCAAACTGACCGAATTGGGATTCAATTTGGCATCCGGGGCATCAAATTGGAAGCCTTTCGTGCGTTCAATATCAATAACGCCATCGATAATAGCATGGGCAACGTGGATCCCCTGAGGACCAAACTCCCTCGCTAGAGACTGGGACAGGGCGCGCAGAGCAAACTTCCCCGTTGCAAAGGAGGAGCAAAGGGGGGATCCTCTGAGGCTTGCAGTAGCGCCTAATGTAGCTCATATCAGCATTTATTCGGCCAATTCAGGGAGAAGGGGGTTATATACCCGTGAAAATGAGCGTCGCTGGGTGTTCCAGGTTGTTAGACTTCAAAAGTAAAGGCAGCACGGCCTGGGAGAAATGAAAGGCTCCTTTGCTGCAAATCGTTTTGATACATAGCAGATTGGAAACCGGTTAGCATGTTCGTTTTGGATTCGCAAGAGATGGATGGCTCTAACGCATGCGCCTTTTGAGGTTTTGGCAGGGCCATAGCGACTTGAATAACAACGTGATTGTGATGCAAAAGACAATTATAAGTTAGAGAAGTGATGTGCATACGCATTGGTCTCGTAGCCAGCCAGGAAATCCTCCTGCGAAAGTTCGAGGAAAGGTTTCCGCACGAAGCCTCCGCCAACATTATATACCGCCGCCGCAATTGGCGCGCCAGGGAACGCCTTCGATATCTCGGCGAAGGCATTCTGCACGCTCGCGACACTTGTGACGTCTGTGTTGATGCCAACCGCGTTCCCACCGCTGCTGGTTATTTCTTGGACGAGAGACTGATAACTGGTTGAGCTGCGAGCCAGGACAGCGACGCTGTATGTCCCGGCGAATTTTCGGGCGATCGAAGCTCCCTGGCCCATCACACAAACACTGTTAGAACAGCGGATTCTATGCGATCGTCCTCCTCAAGTAGTTAAAATGGAAAATGCCTTACAGTGCCAGCACCCACGCCGGCAATCACTGCGATAGCTTTTGCCATGGTTCAAGAAGGGTCGGGTCGCGGCGGATGCTTCTTATATACTTGGGATGGGGGAATTAGGTGAAGATATAGTTATAGCATTAGCAAAGTAGATAGATAACTAAACAGCAAAGAGACTACAAGACAACGGAGAGATGGAGAGTTAATGCAGTATTTATGGCTGGACACGGAGTAATCTGCCTGTAGGTTGCTGACAATTCGATGGCAATGAGGTCTCACCATGGCGTCATACTCAGCCGTAGAGAAATAGCCTGCTGTATAATGTTTAAACTAACATATTCAGCTGAACCTAGTCATACCAATCATATAGATGAGCATCTGGCATGATCGCTTTAACCATAGAAGGATTTCTAATATTGTTAAATATGCAAAGAATCTTCTGGTTTCCCTTGGAGGAATTTGGTAGAGGAAACAATAGACAAAGCCCGCGCAAGAGATATTAATATAGCAGCTATTGACAAAACAACGATCCTATACTCGAATTCAAACACGATCTCAACCCGTTTCAAGAATCCATCAAATCAAAAAGGAAGATGTAAGAAAACATGCGTCATTCCAATCTCCAGATCGGCTTTGGGAATCTACAATCCAAGAAAACCCAACCCCAAAAGGCCCTTCTTCCCACCCGTCTTCCCACCCGTCTTCCCACCTGTCACACCTCCGAGCACACCAGTCACAGCTCCGAGTCCTTGACGTCGAGAAAGTACGCTGCCGCCCGCCACCGCACCGCCAACCACTCCCGTAACTCCCTTGGCCGTGCCTCCAAGGCCTGCGGGCAGAGCATCAGTCACTCCGCCCACAGTTCCACCAATGTCTGCTCGGGTGTTCTTTTTCGAGCCACCTCCGAGCAAGCCTTTAGTTACACCACCAAGCGGATTTCCAGCGCCGGCGCCTGGCAAAACACCACCCAAGTCGCCCAAGCCGCCCAGAACTCCACCGAGCCCACCGGCCGCTTCCCGGCGAGCGATTCTGCGGCGGCTGATCGTCGAGGCTTTAGCCTGCGCAGCGCATGCTTTGTCGACCATAGTCTGCGCGTTCATACCACCGATTGCTTCGATCTGGGCCAACGCTGCGTCAACCTCGGCCTGGTCTCGGGCAGGATCAAGTTTCGCTTGGTTCTCGAGATCCGCGAGGGCGGACGCGAACTCCTCAGGGGTACGGTTCGCGAGTAAGGCGCAGGCTTCGGCTGGATTTGTAGGTAATCTGCTCTCCGCGATGGTGCCCAATGGGGCGACCGCGACGAGGAGGCCGAAGAGGGAGGCGTTTGTGAGCCGCATGTTTGTCGTTTCGGAAAAGACTGTTAAGGATATAGAGTCCAGACGCGAGTGTTCAGGTATTGTGGAGAAGGGAATGGTGAGGAGGATGAAGAAGACTGCTAGAGAGTCTCTGGCAGGAGGGGAGATGGTCGACATATAAATAGGTAACAAAGGGGGGTGGTTACCCCTGAGTCCAAGACTGCCAACTTCTCATGCGTGCAATGACAATAACATCCATGCATGCGGGTTACTTGGAATATGGTTGGGCGTGCCGCAATAGTGATCCGTGAAATGAGGCCTTGCAGCACTATTGAAAATCCCGTGTGATCTTCGACACTGTTCCGTCCATATTGGTACTTGATAAAGGGATTTTTTCATCAGGCGCTCCAATGATGCTATGAGAGGTGTGAATCAAGCGCATTCTCTTGCGCTGTCCAGCACATTAACTCTGTGACAACACGTCTCCCTGTTTTTGCGGAAAGCCTTCTAACAAATGGGCTTTGAGGCTTGAGCTATCCAGCGGTTGACTGCAGGAATTGAGATCACCCAAAGCCGATACATTCGAACTGGCAGTCTGGCATCTCTTGCCGTTGGCTGATGGAGATTTTCGAGGTGCAGTGTGAGCACTGAAAGATGAAGAAAACCCGGGTGTGGCTTCAATGGCTTGCCGATCATTATCATACTTGATATCGGGCGTTAGTTCAAATTCACGCTTCCAAAAAGGAATAATACATAGAAAAAGAAATGGGACAAAGTTCAGCAGAGACTTGAGAAGCCAATAAGCAGAGCTCAACTAGCTCTGATTTCTTTTCTTTTGCCAACTTTATTTTCCCCCGCTCAACTTCGGGGCCTGTTTATCTCCACCACAGCGGTTTCAAGTTCAAGTTCGAGAAGTTCGCGGGTGATCCGGGGTGATCTGAGGCGATCTGGGGATTCAAATAATATCTTGTTCCCCAATAGGTGAAGGTTAGAAATGCTGGAAACAACGCTCAGATCGATTGGGAGCCCTTCCGCCCCGTCGAAGAATGCAATTTGGGCCGAGATGAATTAAATTTGAGCTTGATATCTCATTGGCCGGATAATCTTCGCTCGTTGTTCCCAAATGGCTGCTGGCACCACTATTGAACTTTGCTGGCTGAATGGCGGAAAAGGCCACTCAGAATATCAGAAAGGAAAGGAACAGAAAAAAAGGAAAAAGAAAAAAGAAAACAATGAAAGAAAGAAAAGAGACACAGCGCACACAGTCTGCAGTGTGATCAGATATCACATATTGTGCTCAAGGATCAAACACAGATACCCCTGAGCTAACCAGCTTTTAGGAATGATTAACTCCTGAAACCTTGGAATTCTGCTCTCTTGGGTTGGGAGTACAGCACGCTACGCCCATGCATTCATTCATGCCGCATAATTCCGCTTCATCGCAGCGTGCTTGGGGCCGAACGGGCGTCGCTTGATGCATATGATCCAAATGCTCCTGTCTACTCCGTACAGAGGACATGAGTTTTTTTGATCCCATACACACACATCCATGTCATATATCATTCTACAGAATTGTCCGTAACCAACTTGAAGATAATGTATTTGAATTCCCCATTCCAAATAACTCCATTCGAACCTTACCCCCGAATCTTTTGCTGACGAATATATCAGGGTGTTGCGATGCGCAGAATGGATAATGACCGGAGGATGAGAGGAATGAAACCAGAGTCAAAGCAGCCGAACCATTTTGAGTGCGAGTCTCTCGAGGCAAACCCATTTCAAGACTGAGTGGGGCATATATTGCGTGGAAGACATGCGCAGCTGGTTTTAAGGATGAGGCGAACTGATAAATGCTCCTCACAAATCAGATTGAAAGTCGGCCGGAAGGCTTCCCAGCTTTCTTATCTCTGTGGCCTGCGCGCGGCACCGATTTCTTCATGCTGAGAAGCTCGGGAGATGGAATGCTTTCAGCTGATGACTCAAGATTCCCCCAATATCAGGGCGGCATATGCAATGAAATTTCAGGATGAGTTGACAAGTTAATAATATTTCTTGTCGACTCCACTGACTACTCCTGAGACATCTGGCATATCCACGAGTACCAAGTATCAACCGCCCTTCGGAACTCCGCTCCAACCACATTCCGATAATCGAATCGCGCTTGAAAGGCACCGGAGACATCGCCCTAGATCCATCGAGTCGCTTGGCAACTAGAATTCGCCAGCCTGGGATCCAGGAGTTCCAGAAGTGGGGGGGAAATGTCCTGGGAACAACAACGCCGCGGAGAGATGTGGATGAAGGTTCAGGACAAGATCCGGACACAGCGATGGATGCAAGCAGCCGCCTGTGTTCAGGTGGAAAGAACTTACATCATCGGCCAACGCGAACGAGTCCCGCAAGTGCCAAGTGGATGGTTAAGTTTTATACAGCGGAACTTGCCAACATTCAGCTATAGGATGGGGTCAGCAGTGCTAGCATAGTATGACAACTAGTTGAATAATAATAATACCCTGATAGGGATGGTGAAGATAAGGAGCTAGCTGTCCAAGCTCGACACACAATTACCGCAGAAAGGGAGAATATTATGTTGAGTCGCACAAGGGGGTTTATATCTTGCCAAGTACGTAGCAGACTTCGGAAACATGTGATAAAAGCACGATCTCGTGAATATTTCTAGAATATTCTGTGTGTTCTTAATTAATGCTCAAGTTGTGATATATATATACACCACTGGAAGGCATCTAACTCCCATGGGAATTTCTTGTATATATCTATATATATAGTAGAGACGCTAATCAACCGGCCGAAATGAAACTGGAAGCTGATGCGATAAAAACTGCTCTAACAAAGACCAGTGGAGTACAAGATAGCACACGCCGTACGGCGGGGGAGCATTGGGAAACGAAGAAGTACATGAAGGCGAAAGGAAATACGGAATGCAAAGAGGAAATGGAGAGACGAGAAGAGAAGGAAAAAAAAGAAGAAAATTATACATTCCCCTATGTGACATAGCGGAATCTGGGGTTCCGATCGCCCATCTCAGAGATTTCCTCCTCCGTCTTCCCGGCGATCTTGTCATCCTCCAAGCCCGCTGCGCGCCTTTTGTTAATGCTCGTATAATGGAACCACATGAACGTGAATATCACCGCCGAAAACCCCGTAAGGGCAAGGGTTACCCCGTGGCCCTTGAGGTAGCGTGGGCCGTCCTTGCTGAGGTACAAGAACGGCGTCATGATGCCACTGACGTTTCCCAAGGTAAGCTGGAGACCAGTGGCGAACGTTCTCTTGCCGAACCGCGGAAGATTTGTTGGCAACCAGGCGAGCGGCAGGCCAACGCAAACATACAGGCCGACTGCGACAAGGAAGCAGCCGAAGTAATGGACGCCGGAGCTGCTGTCTGTCATTAGAACGCCGTAGCCGACCATCGTAACGATACAAAATGCAACCGTGAAGACAGCACGGCGCTGCATGCGGTCGCTAAACCAGGCGACAACAAGGTAGGTGATCGCGCCCAGGGCGTAGCAAGGAATAGTCAGCGCCTGCACTTGAGGCGCGGTCCAGTTCCCGATACCTTTGATGATGGTGGGCAGAAAGGTGCTGTATCCATACAAAACGGTGTCAACGCCAAACTGACTGAGGCACATGAGCCAGATGGTCCAGTCTTTGGCGCCCTCTTTCGCGTCCTCCTTGTGAAACTGCTGCGCCGAGTCGGTCTGGCCAATTTCCAGGCTGCGGCGGGCCCGCATAAGCTCTTTCTCTTCCGCGTTGAGGTAGTAGGCGGTGTCCGGGTCATCGGCCAGGCCAAACCATGTCGCCACGCCAATGAGGACCGAGGGGATGCCTTCGATGATCAAAATCCAGCGCCAGCCCTTCTGCCCTGCGACTCCGCCCATGAAGCCAATGGCGTAGGCGAGCAATCCACCGCACGCACCGGCGAGCGCAGCAGCACTGAAGAGGTAACCAACTCGCAGCGCTATCTCACGCTTGCCATAGAATAGCGTCATGTAGGCCACCAGGCCAGGGAACAGACCGGCTTCCACGCATCCGAGGAGGAACCGGCATACAACCAGACCGGCGAAGTTTTGAACAATGCCTGTCAGCGTGGCAATGACTCCCCACGATACGGTGATGAAGGCAATGTAGCGAGATGCCGTGAATTTTCGGATAACGAGGTTGGACGGGACTTCCAGAAGCTAGCGGGCGAATAGTTAGTTGTGTCAATTATTGAGTTGAATCTTGCGCCCCGCAACGTATTTTTTTTTTCTCTCTCTTCCTCTAAGCTTCGACAGCTATTTATAGCTTGACGCGGGGCTGGGTGCGGGGGATGCATACACAGTAGGGAATAAAGAGGATTGAGACTGCGATCTGGTACTGATTACCAGTTAGACCCAGGTCAGACTCCATATCATAGAGTCGGGCATTGCCGATGTTGACTATACCGGAACACGTCAGTTTAAGTCTATTAAGTCTATGTGACTCATGTTAAGCAAAGAAAGAAAGAAAAAAAACTCACCCCGATCCAAAAAGCTGAAGAGGTATAATAGGACTAGGAAAGGAACAATATGGCGGTCCACCTTCTTCACCAAGGCCTTTACTTTGACAGGATCAATCTCAACGGCAGCGATGTCAGCGCTATCCTTCTTTGTAGTCGATGACGGCGCTGGACTCGACGCTGGCCGGTCGCCAATCACTTTTTCGTCCATGTTGAAAGACTATGACTGAGAGCCCCGAGGTTTCGTTAGTGACTGCGGAGTCTGCAGGATAATTTAAGGCAGGATGGTTGAATCAGACCATTATTGAAAGGAATGGCAGACGAGCGAGGGTGGACGGTTATAAGAAGGGTGGGAGACTGATGGGGGAAGCTGACCGTTCATAAAAGCAAGGGAAGCAAAGCTGCCAGCTTCCAGGCTCCTCGGCGCGAGCTTGGCGGCAAGGTTAGCGCGCTTGATCGACGTGTATAAGCTGGGGAAATCCTAAAGGGATAACTCATAGTCTGACCGTTCCCCAGTTTGCGGGGGGTGGCGGCTGGGGGAGTGGAAGCTCTGGCTGTGCGACAAAGGGTGGAGGTTAGCGATATTGTGATGGAGGCGAGGAACGGATTTCATTAGCGGATAAATGGGAGAGAATTTTAAGCTCCCGGCCAGAAACTTGGAATCACGAAAACCCCAACCCCATTTTTAGTATGTTTGCCGTGCTTAAAATATGATACTACTATGTATAGATAACTGTGCAAGGGAACCAATCATGACGAAAAAGGATTCCTGTACCCCGTAGATTGAGGCCCTTGAGCCAGGCTGTTGGTTTGCACCAGTGTCAGCCTCGGGATTGGCAATCTTGAATCTTTATCAGTTCATCCAGCGTCCATTGAGGTTGGAGTGTTTCGCCGACAGCGAGGCGATATGCTCGAACGGGTCGGCAGGAGTGGGGTATACTCTGTAGATAGTTGTTCGATTATTAGTTCGATAACACTGATAAGTCGCACCAAACGATTCCTTCTGGTACGGGGCTTGGTCCAATCCCCGCCAGCCATCGGCGGAGTCCGCGAGCATCATTTATCTGACCAACTCCTCCCGCTCAGCTTTCTCATTGGCCGTTAACCTCCGCGAATAGGGGTGGCAGACGATGCGGGGAAGAGGAGCTAATGCCGTGGAATTTCGGTCCACAACGTGGCAAAAGTTCTTTTTCTCCAGGGCCACGGCTTTACTAGACCAGCCCAAGGTTGATAGGGGCTTGATATTTTAGCCCAGCCGTTTGATAAAGTTTCTTGATATGTTGTCGCCAGCCCGTACGGATACTGCGTACACCCATTCTACACTCAGCCTTCTCGGTTGACAAAGACATATCAGAGGGCTGAACACGTTAGAGCTCCGAGCTGCCAAATTCGAAGATTAGGAATCCAAGGTACCAAGCACGCTAGAGAGAAATCTCAATCATACTTCCAACCTTCTTTGCGACAAATTCTGGGGGTCAGGGACTGGTTGGCTGGCTCGCATGCTGAGATGATATATCGCGGCGGTGGGAGGAGGTTCAACTTAATTAATTAGGGTTAGGGCTGAGCTTCGGCCGTTTTGGGCAATTTCGCAGCCCTAACTCCTGAGGTCTTTCTGAACATTCTCCCTGCCCCCTTTTTTGCCGGTTTCGCATGCTGATAACACAAAGACATAGTGGATTCTTACCTTCATTCGTCATCCCAACAATGCCTACTTAGTAGTAACTATTGGTATCGTGGATATTGGGACCTGCATGCGAAGTAGCAGCGTACATCCAGATAAACTCTCCAACCCAAGCTCTAACCACCTGAAGCCACCGCCGCTTGGCACTTCTGGGGTAGTTCCAACGCTTGAGCTAGCTAACCTCTCTAACGTCGCGTCAGGGCCGTCACATTCTCCACCCTCGGCCTGTCTCCGCGCGTTTCCCACTCTTGCACCTGGGGTTTCGCTACCCACTCTTGGTTCCCGATTTCATCCAGGCAGGACGGAGGCGAGGTGTCCCGGGTGCCACAGACGCTCGCTTATCCCAAACGCCTGGGATGGAGCAGGATGTTGGCTTCCTGTTTTTCTGGGGAAGATGATAAAATCCACTCGGTTTGCTCTTGGCTACTTCATCCTAATGCCCAAAGAACGAAGTTGTGCAAATGTACATGTACAGAAACCGAACCCTCCCGACGAAGAACAATTTTGACGGACCGACTCGGCCGTCCCAGCGAATTGCGTTGAAGAAATCTTGCTTAATTTACAGACCCCCCTCTTGGCTTTGCCCAATCACACTCGACGTAGCTCAGCTTTGTTCGATGTTGCGAGAACAGAAGCAGCAATTGGTTAGCACACTCAGCCATGACGCGACTGGATCGAGCAGTGGAACCTTTGACTCCGAAACGACCCCGTTCCTCGGAACCAGGAATCTGAGGATCAAAAGTCAGCACCGGGCTTCCTTTGATATTTGTCCATGACTTGGCTGGTATCGATGTGTGGATCGAAGAAACACGGCCAAACTTGATAACAAGGACTGACTGGTCTGAGAGCCAGTCAGCCCCTGGCCTAAAGGGTATCCCATGATGTCGAGATGTTGGATGACATCGAATTCTGCCCTGCACCTCCCAAAGTCTGGCGGCGAGAAGTGATGATGCCGAGACTGATAAGCCGCTGTCAACACAGTGGCTTGCCATCTATTATAGATGACGGTAGGTATATTAAAAAAGGAGAGAACAGTTCTATTTCCGGATGGTATAAATACTCTCTTCTGTCTACGTCTTCTACAGCTCGCCCAGGCACGAGTTTTGTCTTGCTGGAGGACCATTGATTTTGTCTCCTTTAACGCCAATATCATCGCACTCCATATTAAGCCGGTGATGTTGATCGGGGCAAGGCCGAGTGTCTGCACATTCATTGAATCCTCCAACGTGAATAAACAACTGATTGCTAGACACCGCCATTAGCCTAGAGGCAATCTTGGCCCTCCAGTCCTGGCCGAATTTCTCAAATCAACCCTCGACACCACAGTTCTTGCCCGTGAAGCATCAGCCTCGACGTACCCAAATAACATCGAAGTTGGCAAATCAGACCTCTCCGCATCCTCACTCACCGAAATCTATTAAGGGTGAAGACATTATCAGAAATGTCATTGGGTTCTCCGCCTTCTACGGACCAGAAGAGAACCGTCGACGCTGCCATCGCCGTCCGAGTTTGAGACCTTCATTCCAAGCGAGTAAAGAAGCGATACCAGGAATCCTGAGGTTTTAAACATCGCCCTTATTCTAACTAGAAAACGAACCCTAGTGGAAGGTCTTGAGGGCCAACAAGATATTATTACGTGGACTGCTCTCATTCCCGGGCTCTTTGCTAATTGGGTGAGTTATTCCATAGCGTTCATACTTTAACCTCGCTTGTCTAGGATGACAGAAACGCTCCTGTGATCATGTCAACCCAGCAGAAAGTTGGGCACGTCCTGGTGGGTATCTTCGAGCGCCCGAGCGCGACTGCGAATCAGTACGTCTGCACATCCTCGTATACAACGACGGCGAACGAAATGGCTAGTTACCGCGTTGGAAAAGGTCACAGGGGTCAAACTGAATGTGCGAAAGATTGATCTCGAGCAGCCTGCTATTCCCAATTTTCGCAAGTTTCCGTGGAATGGTAAACTTGGTTTTATGAAGCAAGGTCTGGAGGTTGTGATAAAAGGGTTAATCGAGTGAATGTGGGTGCAGTGGTGGATTGAATGATTGACCGCTCTGTATATTCCACGAGGGGCGGATTTGGTCTCAGCTAGCTACATGCTTCTCTTAAAAAAAGATACAGTACAGACTGCATTACAGGTAAAACTTCAATCCACTAGGGCGTTCGATTCTATGTATGAGTTTAGCATCATACTTGGCCACCCAACCACCTCAATACGACCTGGGCAGCCCAAGCACCCTCTCTCCAATATAATTACAAATCATCTCACGACTAACAGGGGCAATGCGCGGAATAAAAGCCTCCCTCAGGTATCTCTCGACATGATACTCCCTCGCATATCCCATGCCGCCGTGAGACATCACCGCCCTCTCGCACGCCGTAAAAGCCGCCTCAGCAGCTAAGTATTTAGCCGCATTCGCATACTCGCCCGATGTGTATCCTGCATCATACATCCTAGCAGCCTGGTACACCATCAACCGCGCAGCTTCCAGGTTCATCCACGAATCAGCCAGCGGGTGCTGGATGCCCTGGTTTTGCCCAATTGAGCGACCAAACACCTGTCGCTCGTTCGTGTATATTGCTGCCCGTCGTAGCGCTGCGTAGCCTAATCCTAGGGCCTCCGCCGCAATCAAGATGCGCTCGGCATTCATGCCGTGCATGATCATTTTGAATCCGTTGTTTTCCTCGCCAATCAGATCGGCGGCGGGGACTTTCCAATTTTCGAAAAAGAGGGTGTTGGTGTCCACGGCCGCACGGCCCATTTTGGGGATCTCGGACACATCGACCTGCGACCTATCGAGATCAGTGTAGAAGAGCGAGAGGCCCTGCGAGGGCTTTGTGACTTTGTCTAACGGGGTCGTCCGCACGAGGATTAAGATCTTTTCCGCGTGTTGGGCGGTAGAAATCCAGATCTTCGAGCCCTTGAGGACGTAGTGATCACCATCTCGCGTAGCCATTGACCGTAGTTTCAACGTGTCAAGCCCGGTGTTAGGCTCTGTGACGCCAAAGCAGGCACGTTCACGGCCTTGGATCAGCGGTATCAGGAACCGCTCCTTTTGCTCCGCATTACCAAACTTCACAACCGGCTCTAAACCAAAAATATTCATATGTACCGATGATGCGCCAGACATGCCCGCGCCGGACTCGGATATGGTCTGCATCATGACGGCAGCTTCTGAAATACCCAATTGGGATCCGCCAAATTCCGCGGGCATGCAGATACCCAACCAGCCGTCTTTGGCCAGTGCAGCTTGGAAGTCGAGTGGATAGCGCTTCGTTTCCTCGGCTTTCAGCCAGTACTCATCAGGAAATTTAGTACATATTTTAGCTATCGATTCGCGGATTGTGCGTTGTGATTCAGTCCAGTCAGGGTCGTGTGCCTGTAGGTATTCTGTTGCTTTGGCGTGGAGCGATCTGTGCCCGATACGCTGAGAAATAAGGGGACATGTGTATTTCGGGCCGCGTACACATCTCGTTGTTATCTGGTCAAGTCAGTGGAGGAGATATTGACAGGGGCTAGAGGAGGTGCTTTACCAGTCCCTGTCGGATTGCAGAGAGAAAAGACATGGCGGGAGGAGAGGTAAAGATAATCGTGTAGTAGTAGATGACAACCCAAGCTATGTTTGGTCCCAAGCAGCGGTGTTTGCCACCTCTTTATCGTTGTGAAGAAATCTACCATCTTGCTATCAGCTGTACAGCGCATGTGCTGGACTGTATGTACTTTTTTGAATGCCGAGCTGGCAGTCGCTAGTTGCTCATTGCATCGGCCAAGTACCGAGCGCGGGGGAAGCTAATCTGCGCTGCCTAATGCCGATTTGCCGAAGGTTTAACGGGCGTATTGCCGAACCGAAGCTGGTGTCAAAATCGATGCTATGCATCAAACAAAACAATCATAAATAGAATAGTAATATTTGTTAAGAGAGTTTACGGATTTAAAAGAAAATCATCTACTCACGTTTGCGCTCAAATCGAAAGAAAAAAAATCCAGCCAACCAAGGTCATGGGCTTTTTTCATCCGCAAAGTAAAAGTCTAGGACTTGCGCTTGCGCGCAGGGGTTTATCTCATAGGGCAAATGTCTCGAGGTTTCAGCAGACTCCATATCTTTCACAAAAGTTCTATTCTTCGACTACCTCGCCTGCTGGAGCAAAGAGTGATTCTTTTGGGGCGCTGCATGGGTTTAAAATTTTGGATCTAACCCGAATATTAGCTGTAGGTCTCGGACCATGTTTGCAAGCACTCAGGATATGGTTAGGCTAACGGTCATTTCCATGTTGGAAAACACACCTAGGGCCCGTTTTGCACGCAGATATTGGCTGACTATGGCGCAGATGTAATCAAAGTCGAGCAGCCTGGAAGAGGTGTGAGTACAAATCGTCGTTTGGTGTTCGAGTTTTGAAAATCCTACAAAGATAAGCTAATTGCGGGATGTACATACATCAGGATGACACGAGATACTGGAGGACAGAAGGAGAGGGCGAAAAATGGAAAACGGATGCAATATCCTGTTACTTCGCATGTGTGAATCGCAATAAACGTTCCATTACCTTGAACCTGAAGAGCGAGAAGGGCAGGGAAGTTCTTCTTGAGCTGGTCAAAGGTTCAGACGTAGTGTAGGTCCAAGACTATATCCATCCATGACTGAAACGGCGCTGATGTTCTAAAGCATTGAAAATTTCATCCCGGGGAAAATGGACGAGCTCGGAATTGGCTACGATGTTCTCTCTAAAATAAACCCAGGCATCATCCACGCCAGTATTTCGGGTACGTGACACTTCCCAAAGCTATCTGAGCAAGTGATTTGACGGAGTATCAGGTTATGGTGCCGAAGGGCCATATGCTCAACGCGCCGGTTACGATATAATTGCAGCAGCAGAAGGTGGTCTACTTCATGTAACTGGTGAAGCAGATGGCCCACCTACAAAACCCGGAATTGGCTTGACAGACCTGTGTACGGGCTTGTATATGCACGGAGCAATAATGGCGGCGTTGCAGGCTAGGAATCGGACAGGGAAAGGGCAAAAACTAGACGGATCCCTCTTTGAAACGCAGTTATCACTGCTAATCAATGTTGCAAGTAGTTGGTTGAATATGGGACAAGAAGCACAACGATGGGGAACGGCTCATCCGAGCATTGTTCCATACGAAGCCTTTAAAACTAAGGATTCCTACCTTGTCCTTGGAGCAACCAATGATAGACAATTCGGAATCCTCGCAGAGCGCATGGGAAGACCTGATTTGGCAAGCGACGAGAGATTTCTGACGAACGATTCCAGGGTGAGAAATCGAAGTGAACTGAACAGCATCTTGTACGACTTGTTCAAAGCCAAAACGACAGGCGAATGGCTCGACGTCTTTGAGAACAGCGGGATGCCGTACGGTCCAATTAACAGCCTGGAGAGGGTATTTGGCCACAGTCAAGCTCACGCAAGAGAAATGGTAAAATCCATCGATTTCGACGCTGCTGCTGATGGGGTTTTCAAAGTCACAGGTAAGAGTCTCTTCCCCGAGGCCTAATCGTTCGCCCTAATCTCGATATTAATTTACTAAATGGAATGTAAAATAGGCTTTCCCGTCAAATTTAGCAACACCGAAGCATCCATTCGGAGCAACCCTCCACTTTTGGGAGAGCATACGGACGATGTGCTTCAGGAGCTCGGGTTCTCACAGGAAAAGCTGGCGGGCCTGCGACGGGAGAAGGTTATATAAAACAATTTAGTAATGGATTGTTCATCACCGGATATAGTTCATAGCGAAATACCTAGATGAATAATGAATAACTCCAACATGAAAGCCGTTTCACAAGGCAGGGTGTCTAGGGAAGTCGCCTAACTCGCCTCCAACACAGCTGAGAAAGACGAACTTTAGTCAAAAGCAGCGAATTAGTAGAAATGCCGCTACTCTCAGCCAAGACGAACTCTCCCGTGCGATTACAGCCCTTCTTCCGCTAGTATGGACTGGTGGTGATTGAGCTCTTTTGCCCCAGTAGCTGACAGTTACAGCCCAGGGCAGCAAACTACCCACGACGTATATCAGTAGCAGCCGTTGATTTATAGTCGAGATAGCTTCAAATGGAGCAAGCCATCAGGCAGGGGGGAAATAATATGAATTCTCGTCCTGTTTCAAATCGCTGTTCCTCTCCGCGATATAGAATATATGCGTAAGTATATGAATGGAAACTTCTTGGAACGGAGGCTGTAGTTATACTTACGCCACAAACCCGGCACGACTATCGTTATTGATTCCAGCAACCCGTCGCCCCTTGGCTATAAGAATATCATGTTTGTTGTAATCAATTCTATCCGATCATATGAACCCCGAAGACAATTGAGGTTGCTGGACGCTGTCTCCCAGAGAAAAAAGGGGTAGTCAGATCACATGATATCAACCCCCTTTTCCTGCCATCCCCCGTCGCTTCCTTCCGCCGAGATTGCTGACGAGCAAAAGACGGAGAGACGACAGCAGCATTGGCAATATCAACAATGGACAGAAAGGAGACACAAACGTGGTCCATAGACTCTGCTCAACAGATAAGACATCGCGAGAAATAACAGATCTGCGCCTTTTCAAGATCAGAATCTCCAAACCTTGCTCCCTGGGACAAACACGGAGGCCCTAGGACACAATATAGTCCCGTATGACTCGGAGCTCCCTACTTCTCATCGAGTAGACCTTTGACTCATTTGAAACTGGGCTACTGGGACCTCAGGATATCACAATGGCAGGCAACCCACGCCCAGAAGAAACCTCATCTCAATCTGCGAATGGTGAAGAGCCCATAGATGTGGAAGCAAATCCGCAACCACCGCACGGTGATAAAGACGCAAGACCGTCGATCATGCGCTACTTAGCCCAGGACATCAATACAGATCATGCAAATCTAATATTTCTGGTCTGCTATTTCCTATCAGGTCTCAGCGATAGTTCTGCCTACAAGGCCTGGAGCTGCTTTGTTAGCATGCAGACGGGTAAGTTTTCTTTTCCTTTCTTCTTTTACTATCCACTGTCAGGTTGGATTTTATGGAAAACGAGTCGTTGCCAACCTTGAAATCACCGTGACTCTTAGCAAACACCGTATTTGTGGGATTGGGAGCATCCGAAACTCTCGATCACACCTCATACTATTGGCTTGAGGGCTTAGTTTCAATTTTCTCTTTCTTCGTGGGAAGCGTAGTATTTCCCAAGACCCGGTACTTTGGACAGCAAACCAGACGCAGTCTTCTCCTTAATTTCGGTTCCCAGACACTCCTGGTCAGCGTGGCGGCAGCCCTGCTACAGTCAGGTGCAATCGAAGATTCCAGCGTGGCTACTGACAACGATATCTTCCTTAAGCTCATTCCAATATCCATAATGGCGTTCCAATCCGCGGGCCAAATGGCAGTAAGCAGCCTACTGTCCTTCCCCGAGTTGCCAACAACAGTCTTGACGAGCATTTACTATGACCTGGGGTCTGAGCCAGGGATCTTGAAACCATTGGCCGCGAACAAAGCACGTAACCAACGCGTTACCGCCATTATTGGCGTCGTTGGGGGTGCAGTCGTTGGAGGTTTCCTTGCCAAAAGCACAGGGAGGATTTCGCCCGCGCTGTGGATCGTCGCAGGGTGCAAACTAGCTATTACCGTCATTTGGCTTTTCTGGAAGCAGGCTGGGGTAAAAGTGCAGCAAAACTCAACAGCCTCAGTCTCGTGAGCGCGGGGGAGGGTATGGATTAATTCATATTATCCTCATATTCTTTAATTCATAGGATTATAAGGATCTATGGATATGGCCATGCCGTGCTGCATGGATGCCCTTTCGAATCGGCCCTTCGGACACAAGTTTCCATCTCGCCGCACGTTGCCTGATAATGTTTAATATCGATGTGAACTGATGCTGAAGACGTTTCAAATGAGCAGTTTTATCGATAGACGTTATGATATATCTGAACTCCGCCATCCGTCTGCGCACAACAACTTCGAAAAGCTGGGATACCTCTTACCGTTCGACCGATATGATGAGGAACACGTTAGGTTTTCAGGCTACCAGCGAAGAGCATTGAATTCCAACAATACGTTTGGCATTCGATACATAATATGATAAGTATGAGCTATATTGAATGAGGAGTAGGAGTGATTGTGGGAAATTAATGATAAAAGCAATTCTATAGCAAGTGCATATGGAATAGATGTAACTGCATGTATTTAGACATTAGTAAACAACTCATATACAAAACTGTCTCATGGCTTAGGGATGTATAGCTGGTGGTGCTAGATATGTCACAGCGGAACAGCACACTTACTTCCATACATTGAAAAGCTACATTGAAGAAGGACATCTCCTTGCAAACCCCCCTGAGAGAATATTGCGCATTGGCCCTACACAGAGTTTGCTGTTTCCACCCTTTTTCCTTTCTTTCCAAAAACGACAATCAGCCTGAGAAAACGAGTGGAAAAACTGTCCAGCTCCCAACCCAGAATAACCATGCTAGTAACAAAAGTAAATAAAAGCAGCACTGGTTGTCCAGAATCTTACAGATCATCAACCTGCCAAATCATCAAAGGAGAATAGATTTAGTAGTGAACTATGACGCAATATCAACCCCTCCCAGGTCATGCGAAGAAACACAGACACCATGGCGGGGTAAGTTGAACTAATTAATTGATGCCAAACACGCCAAGATCAAGAATTGAGGGGAATGCAAACTCATCCGCGATCATCCACCGCTCAATGATAATAAATCAATGAATGAATCCAAAGGAACATCAATAATCAATGATCCATGGATGGACCCCCATCCCATCTCATGTCTTCGCGAAACAAAAGCTAGCCACCGGCGCGTCGGTGATGGTGTAGCAGATAAATCTCTCATAGCCTGCCCTGCACACACACACACACACACACACACACACACACACACACACACACGGCCTAGGATATTTATTTAGATGAGGGGAGAAGAAGGGTGACGAGGGAGGGTCAGCCGACCATAAATAAAGAGCGGACAGCCCCAGGCTAGCCCTAGCCTCAATCATCATTGTAATCGGATGAACTGGATGGGGTAAATGTATGCCTGTCCCCAGCTCTGGTATCTGGTTGGGCCTGAACAGCCGCTTGCGGGCAATCCGTCCATCCTTGCGGGATTTCCAAGTTTATTCTGTTTCTTGACGATGATTATTCTTGATGAATTGTCAACTGCCACCTCGTTGGTGTGCCATCACACCTAAAATAGTTTTTAGGTTGGTTGGTTTTTTTTTTTTTTTTTTGCTCCATCGGGACCAGCGGCTGCACGGCGTCGGTTCGCAGCGGAAGTGACCGGGCCTTGCTTAGGCCATGCGCATCGCAGAACTTAATTCTTGGGTCTAGAGTTAGTGAGGGCAAAAAACCACCATCATATTTGGGCAGAGCGCGCTTAAATGTGCTCTGGTTCCTGCGGGGCTGCAGAAGTTTCAAAAGTATGAACACCGCGCACACGGAGAACTGTGTTGAACATAACTGAATTCCAGCGGTTTGGTGAGGGGCAGGCCAGGCCACCCATATCTGATCAAAATCAGATTAGGGCTATGAGGAGGGCAGGAGAGAGGATAAAGCCCTAGTTAGCGACACCCACAAACACACAAAGTATCGGTGAAATTCGAGGAGCAAAGAAAAAAAAAAGGAAAATGAACTTGGAAAAAGCAATTATTTAACTCCCCCGAAAAATACGGAGGAAAGACAAAGAAAGCCTTGCAAGGGCGCCAAAATGGGTTCGTTGCATCGCGCCAAACGGCAGACCGCAGCCTCAGGCATGGATTAAAGGAGAAAAAGCAAAGAAAGCGAGAGATGCGGTCAGTGGATATAAGCCTCTGTCTCCTCGCCCTTGTCTTTGCGGCAAATCAGAGAATAGTTGCCTGATTGCATGTTGTATCTTCCTTCTTCGTTTGTTCCTCTGGTTTTCTTATTTTCCCTTTTTGCGCGTCGTAAAGGAGGGATGCAAAGAAAGGGCCTTTCATCTCAAAAGCCAGATCGGTTTGGAGGCAGGGTTTAGTGTATTTGTGAGTTATGAGACCAGGATGTGATGAAGCCGCATCTTGTTTGAGACGAACGATTCATTGGGAACAAAGGGAACAATGAATCACAGGGAAAAAAGAAAGACCCCTTTTGCATCATGCATAACAAACAAACTAAATTTGAAGGTAATCACCACATACATACATGAGACATGTTTTTCTCGATCAAAGGAAGAATCGCAGAACGCGGTGTCGGGGGCTCCACTCCACTCCACAAGCCCACCGCGAAACATTTCGCTGAGTTGGCCCCAGCCTGGCGCTATAAAAGCATAATTCGCACATGGACTGCGAAGGTTTGCAGGGTTCGCCCGTCCGTTGGTCTGGGCCGGGATTGGATGCAAAACCCGCCGAAGCTAATCAACCCTCCCGTCTGTCAGCCATGGACATGGACATGGACGCAGGGACTTGGCTGTGGATATTCGAAGCGTTCCCGCCATCCTTCCATGCGCCGTGGATAATAATAATAAGGAGGAGTGGGCGAGGTGCGGATGTGCCTTTTTTTTCCCACAGTGTTCCCGCTTCGATGTTTGATCAACGGATGACAGTCGGTACTCCCCTTTGCGGTAACTCTGACGGGTGGTGGTGTTGTTAAACCCTGTTGCCCCTTACCTGTCTCAACCCGCTGGGCCGCTGGATGGCTTCCCACACACAGAGGGTTGCTGCTTGAATGAAAGGTATGTATGTCCTGGAAAACTCTGATGTGAGATTAAAAACAAAGCCTAGCCAGGAGAGCAAAGGGAATGAATCCAAGTATACATAGCGGTACCTAGCAAATCTTCTTCATGCAGCCTCGAGCTCAAACATATTATTTCTTCCTCTTTCTCCTTTTTGTTCTGTGCTGCGCAGATACCCAACATAAAAATGAGGTCAGGATCATAAAATACCAGATTTGTCTGCTGTACGCTGTATAATTTACATCCCAAGTTCGATACGGCGTATTGACGTATGTATGTAACTTACAGATTCTGGTACTGTTTCCATACAGCACACCAAACAGGAACCAGATCCCAGTCGAGGGTTGCACTCTCGAGCCCGACACCCTGGATAGGCCGTGTGTGCTAAGCTGGGCGGACGAGATGGTTCGCCATGCCCTTGAGTTCAAGAAAAAGTCAATAATAAAAACTGTGATAATATTCCCAAGGTCTCAGTGTCGAGGTGAGCAAGTTGATTTGCGCAGTTCGGGGGCGAAATTGTCAATGGCTCAGCTCGCTCTGACTGCTTGAAGGCAAAGAAAGTGCAGTGCCATTATTTTCTCCAACCATACAGAGCGCGGATACGATGACTTATTACAGGGTGCCTGGCAGGTCAAAAAAGGGTTGAAACATGTGCGTTGTGGCAATATCGCCCGTATCTGAGATTGGTCGTAGAAGTAAGTCCTAGAGCAGATCAAGAAAAAATTCATTTCACCATACAGTACAGAGTATGTTAACATACGTGATAAGATACATGGATACATAGTTACCGAACACCAACTGTAGCCATCCGAAAGTTAATACTTCTTCATTAAATCCTCATCTTCTCCGTCTGATATCAACATTCTGTGAAGTATGTACTCTACTTATACATTTTTCTTTGTCTCTTTCCCTCGTTCTCCTTGACAAAATGAGCATATCTCTAACTCACTTTCTCCCCCCCGCCCCTCACCTCTGTCAATGTACTCCGTATCAAAGACCAGTTCACATATCTCATTTTCTATCATCCTGGCGCTAAAGGGATAACAACACACCATCCTGCCTCGTCGCCCTCTCACCGTCTTTTTACAAACAAAAGGCCTCGACTTTTCCACCATCAGATGCCCTCAAATCCCGTCATTTCGAAACATGCGGTCTGCCCAACAGGAGTTGTTGCTCAGCAACTTTTATGATTCCTGCTGAATAAAAATAGGGAAACGGAAAGAAGAAGAAAAAAAACTTCACTTCCCCTCCCCCCCGCTTTTCTTCTATTTATTCTGCTGCTGTTGCTGCAGTAATTCAGGATCTCTGATCCCAAAAGCAGACACGGAGGCTTTCTTTCAGCCTTGTTGTCCTTTCTTATCGAGGTATCTTCCCCACAGCGGTGGATTGCTGCCCAATAAGGCTGCCATTGTCTTTTGTTTTTGTTTTTGTTTTTGTCAATCAGCCATGCTGGGCTGCAATGCTTATTTTTTATTTTCTACTCGCATGAATTTCAGTCGGTCGGATATTACAATACGGCAAGAAATATATGTAATATATTTGTTGCTGTTGTTATTATTTTCGATGGGGAGGAGAAAAGATGATTGATTCCTTGCAATGGCGTTTAATTATTAAGGTTGTTCGCTGTTGAGATGAGCGATGCGATTGGGCGTGGGAGTGTAAAAACTGGCCTTTCTTCCATCTCCTCCCTCGACCTATTATCTATCAACCTCTCTTCGACCCTCTACATGTATGAAGGAAAACGCTTCTCTTCTCCCTTGTCCTGTGAAGACGATCCCAGTCACTACAACATTCTGATGTTTCAGTAGAAGAAATACCGCGATCCACTCATTCATTATGAACCATGTCGGGTACACTCCGGTCCATGCTTGGGGCTTGAGCTGGTATGAGTCACGCCGAGTAAGAATGGATGAAGGAGAGGCACAAGGCAACTTTTGTGTGTTTCATGCTCGTTCTCTGCCTGTCCTGTCCTGTCTGCCGTCTGTGGGCTTTGTCCGAATGGAGGTAACTAAAAGCTAGCATTACCCGAAGATAAATATATAAATAGGGGAGAAAGAAAGGAAAAAGAATCCATTGTGTGACTCGCTCGTATGTTAGGTCTATAACTTTAAAACAGTAATGAAAAGGAAGGCAACCATATACCATATACCAGGGCGTAGCGGGTTGCTGTTGCAAGTCCAGTTGGGAGAGGAAATGGTTGGAGTCGAGTTGGGTGGCGAATATCCCGACCTGTTTTAATGGTTGTGTCTTGAATTATTATTTTAATCGCGACCGCATCAACCATCCCTTTGTTCAAGCCAGAACGCCCGATGTATAGTATGATGGGCCTGCTCACATGGTCTCCAACATCCTCTCCTCACTCCCGAAGTCTTGTTCTTCGCCCCGTGAAATGCGAAAGCTCTGCAGGGAAAATGGAAAGGTTGATACGAAACAAGATATTCAACAATACATGCATTATCCATGACCCGTCTCACTCCTGCTATTGGCTTGTGGAAATAGCAATGATGATAAAGCCTTTTAGAAAGGGTAGAGTATCTTATTCTGTCCATGTATGGATACACCCGCCCGCTGGGCCTATCCTATCTCCATCCTCTCTTCTTGAAAACCCTGATATTGAGGCTCCGCAGAAGCTTCATCGAAGACAAATGGCAGGCAGCCTTTCTCCACCCCATTTCCCCAATGAATCATATCATTGGGTTACTCCTGTTGGTGAATGTACAAAATCCAATAAACTAGCCTGTTGACATCTAACCGCTCTTCTTTCGATGTCTTCCCGGGTAAGTATAATAGTCGTCACAATCATCATGTGGCCACCGCCAAAGTCACAGTGACAGTGACAGTGATGAATCACAATTAACACACTGACAGACACATCGTGATTGGAAGCTGGCTAATGGAAACGGAAACCCTCCCAACCCCCAGCGGCGCCTAGTTGAGCAAGGCTCCAGAATGCTGAAAGAGACGGTTTCATGATATGGTTAAGTTGACTATCACAAGATGAAGAGCGAAGGTCGTAGTTGGACCAACCTTTCCGCCCAACGGCTATGGCTATGGCTATGGCTTGTCCATGCCAATGCCAATGCCCATTCGCCCTCTTTTCCATTTCCATCGGCCATCGGGTGTGTGTGACAGGGTAGGCTAGATAGAATAAGGCTGAGCAGAAGAAAAACTGTGATCGCTCATGAATCATCCGTGAAGACATGTCGAGTTACTGGTACAGATGTATGACAGGAAAAAGGAATTCAAAACAGAGCCCCCCCTTCAGCAGCCTTGGAGATCCGATCAACGTCTGTACATTACACCCTATCCCCCCTTCTCTCTCCTCCCAATATAACAGAAATCAGCCGGTAAGTATGTGGGGGGAGAGAGGTAGAACGATATGCTATCCATCAGGTGTAGTTATCAGACCAGCGGACACCAGCATGGCGGTGTTATCATCATCTATGCCGCGGACCTCCCGTCCGGCGTCGGCTGTCATTGGCCGGGAGCCATGGGATGCACGACACCGCTCCCGAGTGTGGATGTGTCTATATTTGGAACGCTTACTTACTTCTCGCGGACTTTTTTTCCAAGGTTGCTTCCCTTCTTCCGCAGTCACCTTGTTGAATATGAACAATCATTAAGGATCAGGGTAGAGAATAGACAGTGAGTCAAACGGGGGGGCAGGTGGTATCAGCCCCCCCCAGATCGATTAGGAATGCGTGGCTGAACTACAATACAACAGGTGTGGAAAAGATCCGAATCCCCCATTTCGGCAGTGGGAGGCTATTTTAAGTATGCTCTATGTAGTTATGCCGGACAGTTACCAATCCGCCCCCCGCCCCCCGCCCCCGAGAAAGGTTGAATTAATCCGCAAACGTCGCGGGGGATCTCGCGCGCTAAACAAAGCCCGCTGCTGTATTTCATGCATATGGCGGGTGTTCTGGAATTTGCGGGGGTGGAATTCTACCCGGGCTAAGTTAGCGGCGGCCGTTATGGGCGCGCGAATAGGAACTACAATAGGCGCTACGGCAAACAACGCCCGGGCAAAAACCATAACTAAGTACATACATGAGGGTAACTACGGGGTAAGCAAGAATAATATAATGCGGACAAGGAACTATGTATTTGGGGGTAAGAGGGAATAACTCTAGATCCAGCGCAAAGGATTTCTTTTCCTATCTATCCGATTGCCGAACGGGCACAGAATGGTTGTATCCAGGAATAAGCCGGGCAACATGCGCTGCAACCTGGCACCGGCGCACCGGTGCACCGCAGCACGCGCGGTCGTCGTACTGTATATCCGGAATGGGCTTCGGTATTGTTTTCATCTACCTTCTGGAATCATTAGGTGTTCCCTAACTACCGGAGATTCTAGCCAGGAGGAACAAGTATGCCCATGTTCTACCGTTCGTAGACATAGGAGGCCAGTACATACATATATCATCCCGCCAAACCCCCGTTGGTACGGTAATCGCAGCGACGCAGCGATTTGGGCGAACCAGATCCCCTCCCCCCACACCCCGATATGTGCGTCATGCTATTGCAGAAAATGCCATGTGGGCAGGGGTTTACTGCTGATTCTCGTCCAGGGCGGCCACACACGTCGCAGCATCCCATACGACCCCACCACTCCATTGGGCAGGGCGAAGGGCGAGAATTCAGCAATTCCAGCCTTGCGCCCTGCGCTGGGGAAAAAAGAAAAAAGGTGTAACCTGCAGAGGAGAAGATGGGGTTGCGCTTTCGTGGTTGGTTCGATGGGTGCTGTATGAGTGCCCTGGGCCATCCACACCGTTGGGATGGTCTGGAGTACACAAGTTACATACTTGATCCAGTCCAGATCGAATAATTTGTGCAGAGGGGTTTTGGGGGGGTTGCCTTGGGTAAATCTGGGGATTACATGGTATTGTAAACGACCGATTTCAGCCATCGTCGAATTAGAGTTAGAGTGTTCAATAACCATGGATGCACGCTCCGCAGAGGGGGGGAAGCTTAAATCATAAGGTTAAGTTACGGGACTCCCGGGTTGGGATCCATGGATTTGCTGTGGAGTTCGTAACGGCGCCCAGCCTGTATTTGGTTTCTCTTTTGCATTATTCTCCTGCTCATTATTACTTTCCTTTCGCATGTGATGGATGGTATGTATGGCAAAGTAAATCAAAGGACAGGCTCGCAATCGCGGAATATTTTTCGCCACGGCCAATAAGCGTCCGGCGCAGAATGTTCTGGTGGGAGCCGCTGAAATTTCTAGCGCGAGCAGACCTGCTAGAAGGGCGGTGGAAGCGGGTGATTTGTAGGCGAGGAGTGGAGAGTCTTTTCATGATCCAGGAATACGCGGATGATGATTCTGGTCAGCTTGATCTGGGACGTTCTTCTTCCTCTAGGGCTCTTAATCCCCCCAAGAACGCAACGCCATTTGCTGTACTGTATCCCCCGCCAGGCAGCTGTCAAAACTGGACGCGACACCACGACGGGGCAAAAATATCAAACCGTCGCAAGATGGAGATTCTGGCGATGGGCTTGAGAATAAAATTAGCGGTTGCTGCCCTCCCCCCCTCTCCCGGCGTTTCCGCCGCCCGCCCGCCCAACCCACCAGGCAGCCGTATTTATTGAGGAGCACGACGGGAGGAGAATGAAACGATGACTCCTATTGAAATGAAAAAAAAGGGGAAAAGAGGCAAAGATGGTTCATTTGACACAATTTCGGCGGCTGACGATGACGCCGCTGCCTACAAATCTTGAAAAATTCTGCTTGTCTGATATTGGTAGGGGGGAATTTAATCCCCTATTACCACACTGAGTCATATCTTGTGCTTCAGTGCAAAGCTACAGTATCCTATCCGTCCATCGGCGGATATTTCCATTTCCCCCTTCCATCAGAAACCCGGGGCTGGAGATATGGAACGTCATCGCCCCCCAGTATATATGACTAAAACCGAGCAGCGCATTGATGAATAATAAGTAAGTCAGTTAAGCGATTTCCGCGAGCTTCCAGCGTTTGCCATGCAACCTGTCATCCATGGAAGAAGCGGCAGCATATTCTTCCGTTCGTTGGAATTCAAGCGCAAAGACCCGAGACTGTCGTTGGAAGGTGAAGAGAAGTAAATTAATAAATTTTGTTAGGCTCTTGAACAGTCTCTGATCTTTCGTTGGATAGAACACAATTTCGCAATTTCACAATTTCATCGAAACAATGGAGGGGTGAGAAATGGGTGAGTCGTTGGCAGCTGAACTAGTAATACGGATACGAAACCAGCCCGTCATGGTGATTGATACCGAACAATACCGCCTGTCCAACCAGTATCTACGACTTGCTTGCCCAATATCAGGCCGATGAGCCCACGTATCATCGGCGGCTGGGGCTGGGCCTGCGCAGGGATCAAGGGCACAGCGCCAACCAGGGCAGGCCGTGCCTCTTGCAGGCCCGCATCCTGGCCGTCTTTCCTCCACGGCTTGTATGGTGGATGGTGTATGGGCTGATATTGTCCCGGCTGCGTAATACATACATTTTACCTGCCCAAGGGCATTGCTCGCTTGCCGTATTTGTGGGCAGACCGTACATACCGTACCGTACATGACGCACACACACACAGACTTTCTCTCGCTGGTCCGCCCCCGCCTGCAGTCATATTAAATACAACAATACCTGCTGTTTCCTCGCCCCAACCTCCTGCTTTGGCTTTTCTCTTCTCTTCTTCTCTTCTTCTTCTTCTTCTCTAACTTCACACAATCCATTCTTCGCCATCTATCCATCTCCCCCGTTCAGAGAAGAGTCCTGACTGGCAACCGTCGTCCCACGGTTATCCTGAATTCTTCAGCTCCACTCTACTCCACCCCAGCCAGACTCTCTCTTTGTGGTGGCGAGTTCGGTTGCTTGGATCCTCTCTCAATCACTCCTCTCTCCTCCTCTCTCGTTCGACCAGGAGTCGTTGCCAGAGCTCAAATGCACGACGGGCAAGATCAGTCAAATCTCTTTCTCTTGCCTCCGCTAGATACCTCACCGCGGTGACGGGCATCTTCATATCTCCCCTTTCCCCCTTTTTTATATCTCTCTGTTTTTGTCGCTTGGTTGCCATTTTGTCGGACCGATATCCTGTACAATATACCTGTTGTTTTTTCCTTGTTCTTTTCTTTGTTGCTTGTCTTTGGTTTTTTTTTGGTTTCCTCTGCGCGCCATTTATTCAACTGGGAGGGGCTTGCATTTTCTCCTTACACCGTTATAAAGAAAAAAAGGGAGTTAAATCTGTTCTTTGTGTGATTTTCTTTTCCGGCGCGGTTGAATTTTTCGGTGTCTCTATGCCCGTCCATCGATAATGTATCAATATCCCCCTCAAACACCCCATGGGTGGTCTACCTACGACTACACAACAACCTCACCGCCGTACTACCCCTATTACCCTTCGAACTATGCCTCGCCGCACGTCTCTCCTCGCCCCAAACGACACTCTCATCGGGCCAGTTATTCGGGTGCAAAGGAACCGTCCAGTGGCTGGCATTCAATGCCACAGGGGTATGGGAGTTACTATGACTCAGTGCACGGCTATTCCTCGCCTCCGCGAAAGCACGAAAAAGTAAGTGGTGCTTATGGCGAAAGCCACTACGGTGCGACCAGCAGGACAGCGCGTCGCCGCTCCTCCATGCCAACTGGAGAACCTTTCTACCACCCAACCTCTCCGTGGCGATCGCAGAAACGACCCTTCTTCACGGATGTGGTTGACGATGCTTTCGATACGCCGCGCTCCTCGTCCTACGTGCCTCCTCCCTTTGTGCCTCACAGCTCATGGGCCGGTAGCGCGGGTAGTCGTCGTTTTGCTGAACCCAGAATGTCGGCTGCCGCGAGGCGGAGTGCAGCTGAATATCATTTTTATCGCAAGGCAAAGCCAACCACTGATCAGTCTTTCTACTACAACCAGGTTCCCATCTATGATGAAACAGACTCGCCCAAACGCTCTCGCGCTCGTCGCGCCTCGACCTCCACCCGCACGCCGCAGAAACCCAAACCCGCCGCTGCCGCGACTGCATCAAAACACCCCAAAGCCACAGAAGAAGACGCAATCCGTATGGGCATTCCCGAAGGCTATTCGATAAAGAACTGGGATCCCAACGAAGAACCTATCCTCCTGCTCGGCAGCGTTTTCGATGCCAATTCCCTCGGCAAGTGGATCTACGACTGGACAGTGTTCCACCACGGCGCCTCTGCGCCAATGGCCGATGTCGCGGGCGATTTGTGGCTTCTCCTCATCAAGCTGGCTGGCAAAGTAAAACGAGCGCAGGAGTGTGGGCCGCGCATACGCAATTCGGAAGCGCGGGAGATGGTGGAGGATTTTTTGGAAAGCGGCGAGCGGCTCTGGCATCGGTTCGAGAAGCTTCTGAAGGCGTGCGAACATTTCATGTGGAAGGCTGCGAAGCGGGAGAGCGGCAAGGGAGGGCCTGTCATGATGGGCCGGAACGCAGGGTGCGAGTTTGTCGATTCGATTTTTGGGCGCGATCGCGAGTTGGAGAATACGGAGAAGTTGATGAACAGTATTCGGCTGTGGGATATGCGTTTCGACGCCAACTGTGACGAGATTTTGCGTCGTCCGAGCGCGATTTAAGATCGCGCAACCTTTCTTCTTGAAAATTTTGTGCAGCTTTTTCGCACGCTGTTCTATTTGCTTGTTATAGAAAAATTCGAAGTGGATAAGTATGTGTCAGGAGTCGGGATGAGTTGAACGGAGTCTCAGGGGGAATTGCGTGAAGGAATGGGCGGGTTTATCGACTATCAAGCGGACACGGGAAACCAGCCGTCCCTTCGACATCGGTTTTCAGGGGTAAATGGATGTTGCATGCAACAATGTTTAAAAGCATGTTGTTGCAAAACTTCCATCCCTTACCGCCCTCCCGCATTCCACCAAACAAACTCGAAATCGAGTATCCTTTTGTTCCTTTCTTATTTCCTCTCACAACTCGACCCCTCCTCCATCCTTATCGTATACTTCAATGCCTCGCCGGCAAAACCTTCGCCCTATTTCTCTCCCCACCACCACCACCCCAAAAACCCTCCCCGCTAAAGTCAAATATTTTGTCCGTACGCACACCCGCCAGGGTGTCTTGTTTCAACGCTCTTGCCTTTCCATCGCTCCGGCGCCCGGGATCTGCACTGCACTGCACCGCACCGCATCGCATCGCGTGTTGTACCTTCCAGCTCGTTTTTGCTCCCCATTTTTCGGCTACGAGCCCATATTATCTTTTTGTCCATTGTTTGTTTCGTGGCGGGGACAACATCCCTGTCTTTTTTTCGACGGCATCATCTGCCGTCCTCGTCCGTTTCGGCCCCAGTCCAGAGGTTTGCTTTTCTGTTCCCATCCACTCGCTATGCATTCTTTCATTCCTTGGTATGGGTTGGAACTGGGGCCGGTTATCTGCCTTGTGTTGTTGGCTGTCTCATATATCTTCAAGTAAAGTGTCCTTTTTTTGTATGTGGATTGGGATTTTGTCATTTACCTGGTTCCTGCGTTGTGCTCTCTGCTTTGCTTCGTTGTTAAAAGAGTTTGTCCGCTTTTTGCGGTTTTCTTTCCATTTATTGCTGCTTTTTTCATTTTACTTCGATGATACCACTCCTGTTTTGGTTCCTCTCTCATTTCTATTTTAATTACTTTTGACGATGTTTTACATTTTTATTTTGTGTCTATTCTTTTATTTTTACATACATGTTTTTTCTAACCGGGCTTGTCTCTCTCTCTCTCCATCTACATGTCCGCCTGTGTCCTGTGTCCTGTTTCTCTGTGCTCGATCTACATATTATCTATCTTACATACATACATACATATATACATTCATGCATACACCACTTTACACATTTATTTCATCTAGGAATTTTAGGAGAGCAATCAATATACATACATACTTCCAGAATACGATGGTCCGTACCGAGCCTATCCACATCATCCCAGAGCCATCACAAAATAACCGTAACGTACTCCGTACAGTAGTAACTTCCCATTGGTATTCACACATGTATTTACCCAATTACCCCGCCTCAAGTTCCCCCGCCCTCATCCAGCTCATAAGAATGCATGCAGTAGCCCCGGTCCACGGCCACGTCCATCATCCCCGGCCCCGGTCTTACTTAGACCAGTTCCAAGCTTCCAAGCAATGCTGTCTTGTGACCCGCCCGGCTCCACCAAAATATCGCTCCACCCAATCAACCACCCCCATTAGCCGCGCAGAACCACCAGCCCACAACTCCAGTCCACGATTCCACGGGCGGTCCTGTATACTAAGTAAGTAACTGTATCCCGCGGGCCAGCAGCGCGCGCCATCCATGGAAGCGCAGATGTGCCCTGCACGTGAAGAACACGGCTCGCGCTACGGCGGCCAATTAGGGTTGTGCGTGTTTTGGGTAACCGCCCGGGGCGAGTAGAGTTTTGTGCGAGGAGGGTGATGGTGGGGGTTTACCTGGTTGTTCGTGGGTGGTGGTGGGATGGGATGGGATGTGTGATAGGATGTGATGGGGTGATGGTGATTGATGAGGGAGGTGCTGATGGTGATGGTGGGTGTATCTTCTGAATCACCACAATAACATGGGGTTGACATGGATATATTTTGAAACGATTGTGATTTCTCGTCGGCGTCTATTAGATAGATTCAGGCATAGAAGGGAAGGATAAGGGGATCAGAAAGACGGTAAGTTCGTTTCTGGGGGGGGGGAGTAAACATTTCCGGCAAGGACAGTTTGGGAGGTGGTGAGGGCAACAGGCAGCGTGGTGTCCCTTAGATCGAACGTCTTATCATGCCACATTTGTGTGAGAGGGTATATTGCTGATATCTGTAGAATGGTGCAGTCTTGTTAAGCTTAAAGTATGCTTCTCATTTTCCTCGTTCAATAATCACTAGCATATAATAGATAGTAATAGATAGACATTTCACACATCAGGGCATCCATCAACCGCGAAACCCCTAATCCTGCTCTCCTAGACTGATAAGCACAGTGTAGCGCTCACCCCCCCCTTTCACCAAGACAACTTCTCCAAAGCCTCACCACTGCACAGAGCCTTACAAACCGCCTCCTCCTCCTCGGTCTCCAGATTCCCATCCCCACCCCTCGCCGCAGCGGGCCAAATCTCACGCCCAACCTCCCTCTCCATCCGCACATGCGCCATCACCGCCCTCTTAACCAGCTCCTTAAAATACGCCACCCCCATCTCCTCCCGCGGATGCAACGGCCCGCCCCGATACACACCCACGTTCAAATTCTCCTGCACGCGCGTGCACAGCACCCGATCCTCCTCCTCGATCTGCTTCATGAACGCGTCCATCTCCGCGAACTCCTCGTCCGTGCACTGCGCGTGGCGGTACACTTCGTACTCCATGCGCACGCCCGTGGCGCCCACGGGTACGCAGCGGGTGAGGTAGAAGTAGACGGCGTTGACCGTGACCGCGGCGCTGGGGAAGAGGTAGGTTGGGGCTACGTTTGAGTTGTTTCCGGCTGCGTATTCGGGTTTGGGGCGGGCGAAGTGCGCGATGAAGCCTTGTTCGGTGGTCACGGTGTAGTTTTCTAGATCTGTGGTTGCGGCGATGCCTGGGTGAGCGACGGGGCAGTGGTAGCACTGGTGATGGTGAGTTGGGTTGTGAGTTTTGCTATTTTGCGAGGCGCAATTTTGCTTGGACATTGTTTTGTGTATCGCACGGCAGAGACCGGGCGGGAAACTATGTAACCTGCTAGAGGCCAGAATATAGATTAATGTACCTCAAACATACCTCGTTATAGTTATCAACCATAGTCTTCCAATTATATTTCGCCTCGAAACTCCACGAATGGTTATACGAATACTTCTCCATCTCAAATTCCCCAAGTCGTTCTTGAACATCGGCGGTCCCACACTGCTCGTCCCATGATACGGACGGAACTTCCTTTGCGTCCAGATTCACCCAGACGAAGCCACATCGGTCGACATGGAGGTGAATAGGGAATAGAGAGTAGTCTTCTGCATTAAAACCCTCCAGGCCTTGGAACCGGGGAGCTTTGGCCAGCTTGCCATTTAAACCGTAGGACCAGCCTTGGTTGTATTGTCAGTTCAGTTGGCATA
The DNA here is from genome assembly GCA_002572885.1 of Blastomyces parvus. Taxonomy (NCBI): domain Eukaryota; kingdom Fungi; phylum Ascomycota; class Eurotiomycetes; order Onygenales; family Ajellomycetaceae; genus Blastomyces; species Blastomyces parvus. The sequence continues at coordinate 157,776 of PDNC01000003.1, forward strand.
TACATATATGTAGATTAAGAGGGGGGATGGTGAACGGTGGACAAGAAGATGTAAAGCTCACCGTGATATCCACATGAAAGAATCTTCTTGCACTTCCCAGACTTCTCCTTTACAACAGGGAATGCCCTATGCCGACAGACATTGTGGAACGCATTCAACTCGCCCGTACGATCTTTAATGATGAAAAACGGATAGCCGGCCATTTCATAGCTCGCAAAATCCCCTGAGTTGACGAAGCGGTTTGCATGGGTGATCTGCAGCCATTTCTGAGAGAATATCGCACGGCGTTCCGCTTCGTAGAGCTGCGGTGAGCGGTACCAGGAAGCCGGGAGCGTTCGCTGGGTGAGTACGCCCTCTGACTTGGTTGGCCCTGAGGACATGATGTGAGGCCTTAACGCGGTTTGAATTTCCTTAGTTTGGAAATGGGGTCAGTACGCGGGCTTTCACGGTGATGGTGTTTCTGATGTCTTGTTGTAGATGCGAGATCGTAGCTGACGAGGGGTATGCTGCAGATAGTCAGTCCATTGGACAAAGGGTCTGCCCAATCAGTTCAAAAGCCTGAGCGTCTGGCAGTTTGTTTCTATTTGGTTGGTACCTAGGTAGCATAAATTGATGAGGATGCCCTGCCTATGATGTGATTTGGAATTCCTGGGTGTGGAGGTTGTTATAATCTGCACTTTGAGCACAATATACTGTGAATCTATAGATCAGCCATGCTCACTCGTAGAAACAACAACAAGGAGAGCAAAAATGCCTCATGGTATGCTTTCATATTTCAGCTACCCCCCAAACCGATTGACAAGGGCTAATTACCATTGTCTTCAAATATCACCCGAGCAAATCGATGCGAGGACACTCGGAATCATGGCCATGTGCTGGTCAGCGGGTTTCCCATATGGGCATTTCAACACAAAGCCAGGTCGGGATTTGAACCGGATGCCTTCTATACATGCACATGCACATGTACTGTACTGTACATACATTCTACATTGGCAAAGACGCTTACGAGCCAAGCTTGAAGTCCAGCCTGTGAAAGGGCATCGAAGGAGGAATCAAGCGAGCGTGGGATATCTGATATCTGTTTCAGGCCATTGATCATGTCCTTGCCGCAACTACATACGACTCCAGGAAGAAAACAACCAGCCAGGAGTTCCCATCTTAGGCCAGCTATCTCAACAGAAACCAGGTGCTTTGAGACAGCAGGCCCCATATAGCGGCCCAGACCAGGTTCGGATGGATGCATTCGCATTCGAGGCTCAGATCCGATCATCGGTGTTTGGTGTTTGGCGTGTACAGTAAGTAAATTGATATCCGAAACAACCACGCTTGTTTGAGGAGACAACCATGCGATGAACATCGTGCTAAACGAGCATGATCAGCCTTGCCTTGCCCACGGTTACATACATGCTCCAACTTCCGGGGGAAACATCTCAAACGCGTGACGAGAACTCAGGCAAGCATGAAGCAAACTCGTGAGATAGCCGATTGGAATGTGATAGGTTTGCCCAAGCCACTGTAACTAGTAGCAAACTCCCAGGAACCAGCTTTCTGATCAGGTTTTTCGCATTGGAATGCCAGTGCCTGCATCTGTGTATCCCAATATCCCAGTTCAAGCTGGAATCAGTTCCCGCAGCGATGGCCAGAGGGATAACATGTCGTTCAGGGAGAGCGAGAATCAAACCTGGGAATGCCACAGTAAGAAGCTGGCTGGTCATCGCCTGGGCTTACCTAAGCACCGCCGCCGTCGAGTTTTCTAACGTTGACAACAACAACCAACGGCACACGATTGCGATGATGCTTGATGCTTGATGCTATCCAGGTCAACTTTCCCATGATCACCGTCCGATGAAAATCTCCCGAAGGCTTACTCTGCCTCTGCTGTTCCCCTCTTTTGCTTTTGTTGGGCTGTATGTATGTGCATGCAATGAGAACATCAACCAACCAAGTGAAACCTCCCAGGCAGAACCAGAACCTTGGCCTATCACAGTTGATACGTGGAGCCAGGCAGTGTCCTGTAACTAACTCATGCTCTCCAGCCCGCACTCACCGCTGATAGCGACCGAGCAGATAAAAGCAGCATGCTCCAGAGGATAGGCAGGCAATACTAGTTTCTTTTTCCGTTTCTTTGAACGCGAGAATGTGCAGCCGTTGTCGATCTGATCCCTCTTCTTTCCTGGAAAGACAGCAAACATCCTGCTGACGCTGAATAAGAGACTTGATCCTTGGTTTGAAGAGGGTTCTTATGGTTGATTGTCGCCTGTGGCCTTTTTCTCTAACTTACGGATCTACGGATCGGCGTCGATGCTGCGAAAGTTTAAAGTTATTTTGCAGAGGTCCACAGCCCACGGAGTACAGGGCTACTTATCGACACGGACCAGGTAACTAGCCCATGGCATTTGTTGGAAGTTGAAGGATGGCTATCAAGACCTTCAACGCGGCGACAACACCCCCTTCGCCGACGTTAGAGACAGAGATGGTCTGTCCGGAGAGTCCACGTCTTAGACGTGAGATATCGGAAAGGGAAAACTACGCTGCGTAGATATGGACTCTCTCAGAAAGAAAAACAAAGCAAGCAGCCCGCATCCCGAAAATCAGGGTTCAAGAAATATTTCTTTATTCATTATTTAACGTTTATTGTTGTGATGAAGCTGCATGATGCAGATGATCAGCACCACAACAAGATTGGTCATTGCTCACCCTTTGTTCCCCCTCGTTATCATACCGGACCTCGTACCCAATCGTCTGCACGATCGCATTGTTGGGATTTGTCGTCTGTTCTTCCTCTTGGCCTGGCTCGCCCTGTTTTGTCGTCTCGTCGTTTTTCTTAGCTCTTCCGCCGTTCAGGCTTTGATTATGGTTATTATTATTTGGATCCCCGCCCCTCCCTCGCAGGACGGAATTCATGTATCCTTTCCGAGTTCTGTGCCCCCTCTTCTCGCCAGCATGCAGGGCCTCGCCTCCATTTTGGTCGATCGTGCCCGCGCCATACATATTATTATTATTTGTCAAGGCTTGCCTTGGTTTCGCCGTCGTCTTCAACCCTGAATTATTGGCCTGGCTGGCAGTTGCAGAATATGACCCGCCGGAAATGGACAGTTCCAAAAATTCAGTCACCCTGCCGGCCATCAGCCCGGTTTGGAGGTCTGCCAGCACACGTTTCAGGCTCGGGATGCAGGATGTAATTATTGATATGCTGAGGGTTGCTTGGGCCCATATTGTAGGGTGCACGGCATACCATGTTTTGTCCAGGGGCTTTGCGTCGAAATACCGGTTTTGCGACGTTAAGCAGAAGATCGTGAAAATGGGGACACTAACAAGTATGCATAAAAATGTAAGTAGGTGGCCCAAAGCAAGCGGGAGCGAGTTATCATGGGAGAGAGCGTTTCTTCGGGGGGCTCCCTTACAGTATGCGTATGCAGAAAAAGCTCACGATCGTGAGTCGTTTCCGGGTGGGAAGTTGGACCTGAAATACCAGAAAGAACGGCAAAATGACAAGGGCCACGTCGGTGATAATGCTCAACGCACCAAGCCCAATGTATAGAGCCTGCTGGTTTACACATCTTCCTTCACTGAAATCCCAGGGTCGCGGGGCGTCGCATTGAGCCGCTAAAGCAACGACGCCAGCTATACCCCAGGCTGCGATAACTGCAAGGAGAGCGCGACATGCATGTAGCACCGCACTCAGTGGTTTGATGTAAATAATCAGTAAAGCCAAGGCGGCTTTCGAGCAAGCCAACGATGCGAGAGCAAGGATTTGGCTGGTGTAAAAGAACTAGTTCCATCAAGTTAGTTTTTAACCATCCAAGAATCCGGAGGAGCAATAAAAAAATAAAACCAAAAAGGTAGAGCAGCACTCACCTTGGAAAAAGACTGGAATAATTTCTCGCTCAGGGTATCGCGATGCCGACCGAGGCCGTGTGAGCACGCAAAGTTTATACACACAGTTTCGACAAACATAAGTATCTTATGTAGGAGCAAGTTAGTTAAGATGCTTCGGAGGAGTAGGCCTAAATTCGGGGGGGAGGGAGGTAATAACCGTAGCTAAAGAGAGTAACATGTCACATAAAACCAGTTTGCGAAGGACCCTTGCGCGCGATATCAGCGTCACGAGCACCACGATAACGGTGAGAATAAGGAGGAGGCAACTGGACAGGATAACCCAGGCGGCATGGTCGTGAGGAGTAACTTTCAAGAAAGGCGGACTAAGAACCTCCTCTTGCTGCTCCATCTCGAGCAACTAGCCCATCAGCATCAGGGTGGAGATTCTGTGTTCGACGCTATAAACCGAGACGAGATGGCTTCATGGGGGAACGAAGATCTAAGTATCTCCAGAACCCACAACAGATGAGTTGTCTTATAAGGGAGAAGATATATATTTATATATTTATATATATCATCGCACAAACAAGGCTGATGTGCCGCCGGATTAGGATCGGTATTTGGGGTTATTCTTAGGAGCGAGCATCCCATCATCGCATAGCACACATATTTACACCACACCACGCAGTCCAGCCCGAACCATCCGGTATGGTATGCCAGTGCCCAGGCGAGGATCTCCCTCTCTCTCTCCCTCTCTCTTTTTTCAAAGAAAAAAGGAAAGGGAAAAAAAAGAAAATAACACCGCGCGCATCGGGTCTCATTCGTCCAGCAAACCCAGCGATCAGTCGAGGATTTGGGTCACCACTCACCAGCTGGATCAGCAGTGTGCGGCTGCTGGAAATCATGGTTCTGAGGCTTGACGGCGAGCGCTGAATGGACGGCCGCAAAGCTGGGCTTGTCGCACACATCACACAATTCTGGGCTGTGAGCAGCCATAGGATGCGGACATTGCGGTCTCGTTGCCGGAACTGCTTGCTTGGTGGCTCTTCTTGTGCGCCCTCAAAGGCTCGAATGATGCCATTGCGCGCTCGGAAAACAAGCTGGGAGGAACTCCCGCACCCGGAGGTTTTCCCTTTTGTTCGTGATTGCGGTGAGACCTTGTGGACCTTGTGGTTCTGGCCAAGGGCTAAACAATAAAATTCCACGATGCTTGCCTGGTCACTCACTGGTCAGTCGGGAGTGGAATTTGGGTGGGAGCTGGATGGGGAGAAAAAGCCAAAAACAAAAGGAATTACTGTAATTACCTGCAGCCTCAGGCAAGCTGGACGGTCCAAGTTGACCATTTTCTTCCTGTTCAAATAACAAGTTTCCGGCGGGGACAGACAATTCTCGTCCCCAAGTAGCATCCAAGTCTCATGCATCGGGTGTTGTGTATCCGCGCCATGTCTCTGTCTCCCACGAGGACTGCTGTCTGACACGTTCAGAACCCCCCACAGCCGTGCACCCATCCCATCGCATCCCACCCGAGACTAAGGACGAGGACGAGGACAAGGACGGCGGCGAGGACGAGTTCTTGATTGTGCGCTGCTTTGGTTGCGAAGCAAGCGGGCAGGCAGCGTGCGTGCTTTGTCGCAGAGAGCTGCACAATCTGCCTTTTAATTTCTTTATTGTCCCTTTTTTTTTGCATGCACTTCACATACCACATCTCGATTATGCCAGATTGCTCTCAACGGTGAATGAACAATCACACGATCGAAGGTGTGTCTCGGTTGTCAACGAGTATTCTGAGCAGCTGAGTGATGCTGCCAAACAGCGTTCTATCTCCTGTTATCATCTGCCAGTTCCTGATATCCCACTCAGTGCAAGCATAACAAGCATAAACACATAGCCAAGCACATTCTCAGCGGCCAATTGAGGTGCCCTAGCTTCAAGAGATATGGAAGATCACGAACTGGAACTCCGGAACAAGAAGAATGTCACTATGGCGCCTGAGGACAATGGCGACTCGATTTCGGAATGCTCGCATGGCCGCAAGGACGGCGGCATCCATCCCCCTTCTACTCGGACCAGGACCACAGCCAGGACGTCGACTAGGACCAGGACCGCTGGCGATACTGTTAGAGCCCAGGTGAGGGTAAAGGTATGTGTCGCGTATCCCTCCTTTGAAGGGGGAGGGGAGGGATCAACTTGCCTGGCTATGCGCAAAAGTTCCTGCTGCTAATATTGAAATGAACAATAGAAACTCTTCAATTTCACCCAGATCTTCTTCTTCGCCCTTACGTTCATGTCCAGCTGGGAGACCATGGCATTGTACGTTTTACGAGCCCAAATACAGCCAGCCGGCCCCTTATTATTACCCTTTCTCCCTTCGCAGTTGTAGTTGTGTATATATCTTGCTACGCCTGGCTGACAAAAGTTTGAATTGGCAAGGTATCTAACAGCGTCCTTTACAAACGGGGGTCCTCGAGCTCTTTCATGGGGTATTGTCGTTGTTGTTTGCGGAGCGCTCGCGCAGTCTGCTTCGTTGGCGGAAATGGCCTCGATGCAGCCCATCGCTGGCGCGCAATACCACTGGACACACCATCTGGCCCCGCCTAATCAGAAAAGGTTCATCACCTGGATGCAGGGCTGGATAACCTGGTTTGCCTGGGTGTCGCTGCTGGCCGGTGTCGCAAATACCACTGCGAACATGCTCCAGGGCATTGTGGCGACGAATTACCCAGACTATCACGCGGAAAGATGGCACTTGACGCTGATTATCTTTGCTATGCTCATTTTCGAGGGCTTAATGAACATGTATGCTTTCTGGGTTATTCCCTGGATCGAATTGCTGGCTGGTATCTTGCACATATCGCTGTTCATCGTCTTCGTCTCTATCCTGGTTGCAATGGGGTCCCGCCATTCTGCAAGATTCGTCTTTCTAGAGGGAGGAGCTAAATCAGGGTGGCATAACGGATTCGTGTCGTGGAATCTGGGCCTGTTGACTCCTACATGGGGATTCGTTGGTCCGTTTTCTAATTTCTTATGCGCCATTGTTTATGATAATTACCTATTTCCCCCCCCCCTTCCTTACCTTGCCCCCTTTTTCGCACTACTTTTAAAACAAATTTCACCCTGCTAACAAAGCCCAAAAGGTTTTGATGGAGCTGTCCATATGAGCGAAGAAGTCCGCCGCGCGAAAAAAGCCGTGCCTCGATCTATGTTCTGGACCGTTGCGATCAACGGCATCTTTGCCTACGCCATCATCCTGACTATTTTATTCACCATGGGCTCGATAGAGGATGCGCTCAAGGCGGCTTCGCCCATCATCCAAATTTGTCAACAAGCTACTGGGTCAACCAGCGCAGCCACGGCTATGGTCTGTGGCCTCCTTATAATCTCACTAGCTGTGAATCTTGCCAGTATTGCCTCGACATCCCGTCTGACGTGGGCATGGTCTCGCGATGGCGGGCTTCCAGCTTGGTTTTCCTACGTGAGTTGCATGCTATTTCCCCCCCATGAACTTGAACCCTATCGAATTCTAAACTACGAATACAGATCGACCGAAAACACTCCGTCCCCGTCCGCGCCGTCTGGCTCCCGATAGTAATCGTCATGATCCTCTCCCTCCTCAACATCGCGAGCTCCGCCGCCTTCGGCGCCTTCATCGCTCTCTCCTCCCTGGGCCTCTTCGCCTCCTACATAATCGCCATTGGCTGCATGGTGCACGCACGGTTCCACCAGAAGAACCTGCAATTCGGCGACTGGACCATGGGCCGTCTGGGATTGCCAGTGAACATCTTTGCGCTGGCATATACATGTTACGTGACGATATGGCTACCGTTTCCGCAAAACCTGCCCGTGGACGGGATGAATATGAACTACTCGCTGCCGATATTTGGGGCAAGCACATTGTTTGCGCTTTCGTACTGGTTTCTTAGTGCTAGGAAGAATTGGCGGGGGTTGAATAAGGAGGTTATTCGGCTGGTTGTGGAAGGGGGGGGGTTGTCGCTAAAATGAAAGGGGATGATGGGTTGGATTTGTTTTCTGTTTTTTGGTCCTCTCTGTACTTTATCTTCCTCCTGGGACATGGAGGTAGGAAAGGAAGAATATTATGTATTACCGATGTCTTTGCAGGGGAAGTCTTTTCCTATTATATTTTTAGATGTGTGGGTTTTTGCTTATCGGGTGGCTACTTGGTTGTGGACGATAGTCATGAGCTATGAAAGGAAACGGATATCAAAACAAGGGCGAGTATATCTCAACAAACTATGAGAACAACAGCAAGGCCTTTTTCTAGTAATATTTTCTCTAGAGCGATCTAAATTAACAATAAAAACTCGAAAACTGATTATCAGCTCTGCCCAATCACAATCGCGATTAACATCGCTGTTGATCAAAAACAACCCAGACAAATAAGCAATGCGCTGTACACTACATACAAGACAAGACAAGATATACCCATCTCACAACAGCAACCCATGACCCCTCGCACGAGTGGCATTATCTCTATAGCACAGAATACAGCACCAGAAAATGGTGCGTTTTCTTCCTTTGTACTCCCCGAACATCGCACATTACCGTTCTCGTGTGTTGGCGAACCCGTCGTACCTACACATACCAAACAAAGCCCGAGCCAGGCATGGATGCCACGGGCGTGTAACTGGCATTCTTCACGTAAATCCTTCAAATTATAACTGCGTGTAACGGCACACGTCAGAGGTATTTTTGGCGATTGGAGTATAAACCCCGCACATGGAACGGGGGGTATGTATATGGTATCGATAATATACTCCCAAAGCCAGGAGAAGTGGTAGCTATGTGTGTGTAAAGTGCTTTTAGCCGTTTATTAGAAGTCGAGACCTATGGTCTCTCATTTTCAGACTGAGAAGGGAGGTAGAGAGCAGGGTACAAGTATAGTACTCCCAGGTAATGGTCATTGTTGGTCGTGGAGATTATCTAGTTGCTTTGATGTGATATGTTTGAAGTTACTGTTTACCAGCTTATTCTTCAGGTTGGTTCATGCTGATGAAACAAGGACGGAATACGAAAAGGTATATAATGAAGGAAGGCAAAACATAATGAAAGAACAAATGTACAGTCATAAAAACAACCAGGCAAGTTACACGGGATAGTTGAAAAGAAGAAAAGAAAAGAAAAGAAAAAGAATTATCCCGCTAATCAATAAACATATACAATGCTCGGAACAAATACTTAAACTACCATATACTCTCCATCCGATCCCTCTAAATCCATAATCCTCCTCCACTTGAACCCTTCACCACCTTTCAGGGCCTTCTCTGCCATAAAACCTACCTCCCCATCTTCCCCAAACCGCGAACCCGTATCAGCGGGGGTTCTACTCCGTTTCACAACCGCTGAAGCCATCTGTTGTTCCTTCCCAGGCGAACCGTCCACAGCCCAGATCTTCTCCAACAACTCCAGCGAGGAGAGATTGTTAAAAAAGCCCGAATCCTTCTGGATATCAGAACAGTTGCGGCGAACCAGCGCGCGGTGGGCGTCCAGCGTACACTCCGCGCCGGTCACGAAGAGCGGCCAGAGCAGGTAGACGTCGGACTTGACGGCGCTCATGTAGTGGAGGGAGGTGTAGACGAGGCGCTGGATGCGCGGGTGGGCGGAGGGGAGGTTTGGGTGTGCGAGGCGCTCGAGATAGAGGAGGGCGGAGTAGCGGAAGGATTCGGAGATGTTGGAGAGGTCGGATAGGTTTGTCGGGGAGATGTGGGGGTGTGGGAAAGGGTTGGTGACGGTGGCGGAGGCTGGTGCTGCGCGTGGGCCTTCGGGGAGTTGGAGGTGCCATGATTCGAGCCTTTGGCGCAGGGCGTGCCATTCCCGCCAGAACTCGGCGCGGGAGTCGGAGCCCGGTGTTGGTGGTATTGTCGTTGGAACGGCATCTTCCACGTGGAGTTGGAGTGGGTATGTGGCATCGTAGCTTTCGTTGAATGGGGGTGGCATGGAGGTATGGTGGAGCATGTTTGGCGGGAGAGGAGCTGTTGCAATAGGCCATTCATTCATGGAAGAAGGCTCAGGGCCGACTTTCCCCTGGCTTAGCATATTCAGGCGGCCCAACTGGCCGATTATTTTGAACATTGAAGCGTCGCATCCAGCCAGGTTCGCAAGCGCCCAGTCATCATGCCCGCTAGCGGCAACATCCAGGTAGTCGCCCTTCAGTTCGCAATCGCGGTTGTTGATGGTTGCAGTCAGCACATCGAACCAGACGAACATGCGTGTATACCATTTTACTAGATCGGAGCAATTCCTATTAGCGCTCCTTCGTAAGGCCAGCAGCTTCTTTACCCCAGCAAGTTGCGGTTGGAACTTGGTAACTCCCGTATCGCACATGTGGAAAAGGCACAGGACCAGCACCGTGGCTAGAACGCTGTCCGCCAATCTTTGGGTGGGATGAGCCAGCTGAGCATTAAGCGACGTGATTGCCATTGCTTTGTGGAATGATTCTTCCTTCTGTTGCTGTTCAAGGCCTAGATTACCAAACCCTTCCTCGCAAGGTTGTCCCGCCATGCGGTAATGAGCAGTTGAGGACAGTCGAGCTGGCAGCGTTTTCCCCGCAGATAGGCCCCAGTGTGTTCTCCGCTGCCTGAGGTTGCTCAAGGAGAGGGCAGCAAGAGCATGCTGTAAAGTGTCGCTGGTCTTGGCAAGTTCGAGAATGAACATGCGATAAGGGTTTGCCGGGCTATCGAAGGCGACGATAACGGGGGATATGACCTCTGCATAGTAGCTGATGAGATATTGCATGCGGGGAGTCCGGCCAATAAGCTGCATGGACATGGGTTGTGGAATAAACGATGCATGGCTTCGGATATTCGACTCTTGGTGGTACGCATTGAGCAGAAAGTAATCCGGCGGCGTGGACCCTCTTTTGGGCGACCTGTCACGACGAAAGTTTGCATCTGCTCCTTCTTCCGAATCTTCGCTGTTGGCATCGTATAGCGTCTTCTGTGGCCAGAAGGGAAGGTTTTCAAATTGAGAGATTGCCAGATGACTGTGGCCCCCTCCAATCCTTTGGCTGAATTCCTGTAATTGTAGGGTCAAATCAGAGTTCACGTCGTTGAAGCCGGTATTGCTTGTGGCTTGTGGTTGGGAAGTAGGCGGATGTATTATTGGCTGGGCGGTTGCCTCATCATCAAGGTATGAAACGAAAGATATAGACCCGGGATGACCAGATTCAACCCTGGGTCTATGGAGAGGAACCGCGGTGCTATCGTGATGATGACTTGATAGCAAGGCGGCAGCAGAATCTACCGGCGACGGATATATATCTTCATTCTGTGACAGTTGGGTAGGCGAGACAGATGGCTCAGCGGGTGCGCTGCTACTGTGCTGCTGAGTAGCAAGGTTGGAGGGAACAGGTGGTGATAATACGGCCACATCGACGTGCTGCTGCTGCGGCGAGTCGGCAGCGGCCACCTTGGTGGTCTTCCGGGCCCGCTGAGCCGGGCGGGTGCGTTTCGAGGCCGAACGGGCCGTGGCTTTCGCAGAGGGACGCGGCCGCGACGTAGCGTGAGGAAGACGACGTTCGGATTCGGCGGCTTGTCGAGTGGAGTCTGTGACAGTCGCACACGCCGCAGCTTGTAGAGAGTCAGAAACAGGCCAGGAGAGACCGCGCAGCTTGCCACGACTGGCCACGCCAACTCCCCATGTCAAGGTAGTTTTGTAGCCCGAGCACTGCATGCCCAAACCCAGGCACTGGGTGCAGTACGGGCGCCGTCGATCGCATTTGATGCTGCGATTGGCGCAGGTAAAGCAGTCGTCTGCCGCCCCATTGTTCACAGCTTTTCTGCGCCGCTTCCGGGGCGCAGGTGTAGCGAAACCATCCGAGGGATCCATCTGTCGCGCCTTGAGCGGCTGTGGACATGACGAGGTCGCCATTGTTTCTCGCGCTCATACGGACCGACCCCGGCTGTACTGCTGTACTGCAAGGAAATGGGATGGGATGGAGGAAATTCGGGGGAGCGCTAAATAGACGAGCGAAATAAGCGATAGACGACCACCAACGATGGAAACCCGGATTCTCAGTTCCTCAGTGGCAGGAATTATAAAAGGGAAGAGAATAAAAAAAAAGGAAAGAAGAAGACCGAGGGTGGGCGATAGTTACTGGATAACTATTGATCCAGCCAGCTTTAATTAACACTAACTCCCTGGGCTTGAGGCCTGGGCGAGAGCGAGAAGACGCTGGGGGACGACGCGGGGTTGGTTCCGCCCAGCCAACGATGATCCAAGGCTCTTCTTGTTGGTTTCAGAGGAGATCTCGAGAGACATGGAAGGCCTTTCTTGTTCTAGCGCCTCTCATGGAAGAGTGCTGTCAGGGGCTCGGCCGGGTCTAACATGCTGGCCTGGCCTATCACCACGATGCAATGCCACCAGCTGCAGCGAGCCGGACACGGTGGAGGGCCAGTAGTGGAGGCACTGGATGTCGACGAGTGGAACGGTTCATGCCACCGTTCTTCTGGCGCATAGTTGTTATTCGTGGATACGAGCTGTGATGGGCCTGATGGCAGCCGGGGAACAGAGCCAAATTTCAATGGAACCACGCTTACGCTGTAGAAGTTAGCGGTGGGGTGGAGAGACCAAACTGAACAATCGCAGCAGTTCCCTTGCTTGTTGGCTTCGAATTAGAGTTCGACGGACTGGATCTCTGGTTTTGTCGAGGATGCACATCACCTTCTAGTCTTCTAGAAGTCCAGCTGGGGTGGGGAGAATTGGCGATCAGCGGGAGGGAAGATGGTGGACTGTGTGGAGGGAGAAGGGAAAAAGGGGGAAATCCCTGCGAAGATTGATTGATAAAGGGGTGGATACAGATCTCGATATGTTCTACGGAGTATGTTCTTTTCATGCTTTGTCCTTTGTCTACAGACTACAGACTACAGAGGAGGGATTATGAGATATATCGTTAGACGCTCTAGGGAGTACTTTGGCTGTGGTCGTATCCAACTCTTCACGGATGCCTGAATCAGATGCGATTTCTTGAGTCGAGTGCAGCACGGAGTACAATGGATAGTGATCTATTTCATTATTGTCACTCATGATAACTCTCGCACTGTGAAATCCCCTTGTTGGTTCTTGGTAACTTAGTTGTCATCCCACTCCCCATGCCGCGCAGGTTGATTACTACCTTCGAGACAGGTTACATGGCGACGAGGGCATGAAGACGCCTCCACGCATCACTTGACGGGCTCAATCTCGCCTTCTTCCGGCCTGCGAAGGACGAAGAAAAACGTCGAATGTCCAGACTCGGGCTTCCATGTTTCATCGCTCGGTAGCGCGCACACATGGCGTCAAAGGCGAATCCTGTCATTTCCATCTGCCTTAGCCCCGACTTGGATTTGGCCCCCGTTGGACCCGTGCCAATGATACAGGCCTGTGGAAAGCGTTGGAAAAGCAGAATTGATCTGTGGGATGATTGACTTCATCGAAGTAAAGTTTCCCAAACTTCGACATCGTTCGATAGCCGTGGAATCGCGCTGGTGCCTTGCCGCGATAACCTTCAAGGCCTCCTGAAATCCAGATCCCTCCATCCGTCCAACTCCTTGGTGATACCATGGGCATGCTGCTCCCGATATCTCCGTGAACCAACCAAACTCCATCAGATAAGAAGCTGACACCTGGCAACCCAGGCCCAAACTTTCTTCTCTCTTCTCGCCTCATCTACTTCAGAACCTTGTTTTGATCACGGACGAGGGTGGGGGCCGTTATGGTATGGTTGTGATGGCCGTTAGCTTGGATCAAGTCAATAAGCGAATGGAAATATCACGACGGTGCCAGAAAGACGGACGCCACAGTGGTCTCTGCTAACTTTTTGCAGTTCAATGGCTAACGCTTTCAAAGGAAAGTGTTTTATATACAGTATGTCTTCGCTTAGTAATCCTCCCGCTGTATAACTTCTCACGTTGCTAGCAATTCTTCAATCAAGCAAGCTTTAACTACACCTTGCACATATATTTATACAACTCTTTCTAAGCAGACATGTTTCGCTAATCAGCACCGTTAGTTATCAATCTGAACCCGCCTCGCTTAGAGAGATGTACCATGATGGGTGGCTGGAAGATCTGGGGTTGTCCAGCTTGTGGTTGGCATGCTGACCCCATACTCTGATCCCCAACCATGGATATCACAGACGGTTGGCCCGTCCCCCTTCCGCCCCGCTCCGCCGGGAGCCGTAAACCACCCACTTTTCCCCAGAGGATAGGGAACCAACCAAAGATCGATGATCTACCTTGGAGGTGAAGCCGATATTCTTGCCCTCCGCTCAAAGGTATAAAGGGGGCCAATTGTCCTCCCTTGGATCGGGATTATCTGCATTATCCAGACCGCGATATCGGAGTTCTTTTCTCATTCCACACAACTTTGCACACACCGCGACTTCGTCCTCCAATTAAGCGAAAATGAAGGCCACCACTATCCTCGCTGCTGCCGTTGCTGCCTTGTCCGGCACTGCCTATGGCAAGGAATACACTCCGGTGTATTTGCCAGCTCCCGAGAACTGGGTTCCAAGCCATTTCGTGTGGCCGACCCGCATCCTCGCCGGGTTTAACGACGCCTACAGCCCTTACTCTCAGGTCACTTTCACCGAGATGCTGAAGGTCAGGTGTGACGCTGACTCCGAATGCTCGGCGATCGTTCAATATAGCTGTAAGGATCAGACTTCCCCTTTATTATTTAGATGTTAAGAGAAACAGAGACTGACAGTTTCATTTTCTGTGCAGCCATTCCTGCGAACCCCCCTGGAGTCCGTCGGTGGTTCGGCTACCTGCTCGCTGGTCCCCCAGTTGAGCCTCAAGATTTCATGAGGGAAACGGACCCAGCCCATGTGGTTCAAGATTCCAAGGCCTTCCATGCGGTGCCATCCCCAATTGGCGCGCCGCAACAGAATGCCACGGTCCCTCACTAGATCCCTCACTAGTGGTTGGTTGTTTGTCTCGCAGCTAGCTACTTTGTGGTCTTTTTTATCGCCAATTAATCACGTGTAACGATGTATGTACCTAGACGGAAGCGGGAGTAAGTAAAGGGGGTGTTTTGTGTGTGTAACTACATAATTTAAAAAAAAAAAAAAAAAAAATTCTTTGCTCCTTTTTTTTTTCTTTTTCGGAGAGATCCCCAGAGATACATAGTTAATCAATTAACTAGTTCTTGGTCTGACTTACTACTATCAATTAACATGACATAAACCCACCTCAAATGCGTTCTTTGACTGTTCCCCATGGCCTGAGTCTCTTCTGACTAACCGTTTTAAAAGTCCTCTCTAACCAATCCGGCACTCCTATGCTTTGAGGCGAGGAAGAAGGTTGTTCCATCCCTTGCTCCGACATGTGGCGGCGGGGAACGATGCACACTGGCCCCAGAAGCAATTTTCCTTGTTCCAGCGTAAAGTTGTTTTTGATTCTATTAGACTAGCTAGGCATTATGCACATTTACAATAATCAGACCTATCTTATCTAACTCAGAAGAGGTGTGCTAGCCCAACCCCGGGCGCTGGAGTAGGGAGTCGAACCCTAACTCACCGCTCTCCTGTAAGCATAATTATCGGCTGCCTTCAGCATGTTCTCATTCAATGGGGAAACCAGCTTCCAGCCACCCTCATGCATCTTCAGAATTCTCCATTTCCTCCCAGTCCTCGCAATTTTCCTTGTTCGTTTCCATCGGTTGATTAACTAGAAGCAGATTTTCAAAATCAAACAGTGATGGCCAAGCCTCCTCTTCCGCCGGCTCTACAGAACGAAAATTTAAAGCGTTTTTGTCCTCATTATACTCCCTGCAGAGAGCCCAGATGAAAAAAAAAAAAATACTCAGAAAGTTTACATACAGGGGTGGAAACTCTAGGTGGCAAATTCTGCATAAAAACTCAATCCTTACCCGTCTGTTGACTGATTGATAATGACATCCATGGACCCTCGTGGATGGGGTTGTTGCCATCGGGCTCGGCGTGTGCCGAGTTTCGGCCCGAAAAACACTAGTTACGGCTGGACGGGATCGGGTCAGCCCGCGCATGGCCGACAGCCTTAGCTATGGAGAGAGCTGTCCAACTAATACTTCGCTAGGCAATCATCGCAACTTGATTTCTCGACATTGGACTGCAATTTCCGATTAGTTTCTGCTATGGGTTTGCCTTGCGTGATAATGTTGCATTTCTTTTGCAATAGAACTGTTTCCGTGACTAGTGGGGGGCGTAACCTGTATCAATGTAACCCGGCGCCGGCACCAATGACCTCGGGAGGATGGAATAACTAACCCTAATTTCTGGATAAGCAAGAATGCTCGATCATAATTTCGTAGGCCGAATTTCGGAACCGTGTACATACTTCGCCCGATGACCCCGTTCAACTGGGTCCGCATAAAGTGAGGATTTGACAGGTTACTTGTGAATGGGTTAATTAAAACAAAAAGTCTTCAGAAATATTCCATTTGTGAACCATGTTCAATAGAGTTATTTACATAAAATCCGGTGGTTAAACCCAAGGGGCTGCAGCGCAATTTGGCACCAAGCATGCTCCCCTCCTCTCGGGTCCCGAATCTCTCTTGCATGATCAAAACTGAAACAGAAAAGGTGTGCAATTCCAACGCATAACAGAAGCTATATCCTACTGCCCACACTCCGCTAGCCCGATTCCGCCCCCCCCACCGCCCCCCCTTTATTGTAGCCGAGTGGTTGCAAGAAGAACTTAGCCTCCACACCCCCAAGTGAAGCTCGTCCTCGCGACGCTTCACTTGTAACCTTTTTGACGCAGGCGCTCCTCGTCCTCAGCACGGAGCTGAGCATCGATCACTGCACCGCGAGACGGTTTATGGCCGTGCATCTTCGCCTGGAAATGGCAATTACTTTTGTCAGTAGATCGTGGTTAGATGGAAGTGGGTAATGAAGAACTTCGTGATAAAACTTCCTTCCGTTTCCCCGTAGCTAGACTCAAACCTTCCAACTCTCAAAGCAAGGGCTACCCTTGGAAACTACAAGGAATAAGAGATTGAGAGAGAAGGGGGAAAAGACTCAACTGGAGCGGTAGGGTCATGCTTGGCTAGTTCTTCATCTGTGGGCATTGAGCCGCTTTTCGCCAGGAGCTGTTCTTTCAAATGGCGGCTACCTCTACGGCTAGACCGGGGAGGGTGGTCTCGGTTTCGCTTGGCTTCGAAGGCTTCGGACCGTGGAGCATGTCTCTGGTCCCCTGCCTCGTAAAGTCCGCGGTTGCCGACCTTGGAGTTCCCAGCCATTGATCTCTACTTTTCCTTGCAGTTCGTGATTAAGATGGTTGTAAGCCGGGCTTTGTTTCAAAAAGCCACGATATTTCGGTGCTGGCCGGATTTATGCTAGAGGCAGAAGACTCCAAGCTTATTCTGGTACCACGAGATATGGTAGAATGGGCTGGATCTATTCAACATCAAGATGAATGTGGTGTAGGAAGGAGATGATCTTTTCCATCTGTTATCCAGGTTCTGAAGTGCGGAAGATGGTGATGTCATCAGTCGAGGGGGATTTGAGTTTGGCAGCTCACGTGGACTTGGATACAGCAACGCTGACAACCTCGGGGGGCGATATCTTGGTATAGGTTGTTTATAGTTTAACTGGTAACTATTCTATTGCTCAATAGCGGATATCTACCCAGGATTATCTTGGTATCAGAATCGAACCGTTCGAAGTGTGATGCCTTTTTGGCGAGAAAAGTAAAATTGCCCCCTAGACCAGGCAGAGCGAAATTCGGGCTGTTGAACGAATGAGCTAGTTCCAGTATCGGTACCAAGACGGAGACGATCCCGCCTGTGATTCCAAGGCATTCCATTTTTCGTTCAGTTCTGGAGATAGGTAGAAAGCTGATAATGCAGTTATCAAGTTAGCAATCAATCAGAAAATCAATAACCAACCCCTTGTGAACACGAAAGGCGACGAAGTGGCGTAAACAATGCGAGTTCATCCCAAGATGATATCCCGTTATTACACATGAACTGCGATCTCAGAAATCATCACCAATCATATTCCTGCTGTTCCATATGAATGTTTTGACTGTTCGGAGTTTTTATACGGAGTTCCTGTATGTTGACAAGGAGGTTTGCGGGCATATTCCGCTAGACTTGTTATGGACTAGCGCAGAATGACCCGCATCGTCATTTTGACTTTTATTTTTTCGGCCTCAATTCAGACAGACAGAGACAGAGACAGAGATCCTTCTAACAACACCCCCCGCCCTGCCCAACACATTTATTCTCAGACACATTTCGAGCACGCAATTACTTCAAAATGGGCAAGCGGAAGCAATCAAAAGATGGCGACGTGGAAATGGGCAACACAACGCGCGCCCTTGGCGAAAACGATAGTAGCAGCGAAGAGGTATATATGTACTTCCCCCATCCAACTCCAGCTGCAGCTCGTGGAAAAATTGCATTGGGCCGGCTTTTGGCTAACTAATGCACCCTGATATATGCTATAGGAGATGGATATAGTGAATGTTGACTTCGAGTGGTTTGATCCACAACCAGCAGTAGATTTTCACGGCCTCCGAAATCTGCTCCGTCAGCTACTAGACAACGATGCGCAACTATTCGACCTCTCTGCATTGACCGACCTGATATTGTCGCAACCGCTGCTGGGCTCGACAGTGAAGGTTGATGGCAATGAAGGTGACCCATTTGCCTTCCTGTCTGTGTTGAATCTACAACAGCATAAGGTATATTTTTCTGAAAGCTCATTGCAACAGCAGACTCCTATGTCGATGATTCGTGCTGTACTAACCGCATGTATTTATTCAATTGACACAGGACGTACCAGTTATAAAAGACCTAACAAGCTACCTCCAACGAAAATGCTCCTCCTCCCCCAAACTCTCCCCCTTAGACAACCTCTTATCACAACCAACACCCCCCGCGATCGGACTGATATTAACAGAACGACTAATTAACGTTCCCGCCGAAGTCGTCCCACCAATGTACACCATGCTTCTGGAGGAGATAGCCTGGGCCCTCGAAGAAAATGAACCCTACAACTTTACACATTACCTAATCTTATCAAGGACATACGAAGAAGTCAAGTCGAAACTGGACGAAGAGGACGACCGGCCACAGAAGAAGAAGAAAGGCGCAGAGGAGAAGAACGAAGTATTCTATTTCCACCCGGAGGATGAGCTGTTGCAGAAACATGCGTTATGCCATGGGGGATATGAATATACCCGTCAACAGGATGAAGGGGCGTCAGACTCCAAGCGCGCATTTCACGAGTACGGCGTGCGGCCGCAGGGCCATTTGGTTTTAATAGAAGCGGCAAAGTTTGAAGCGGCCGTGAATGATTTAAAGGAGTATCTAAATCCGTCTTCTTGAAGAAGAAACAAAAAAAAGTATATGAAATGAGAAAATATATTCATTAGTTGGTTTGTCTATGAAGTATAATCCGATAGGTTGTGTTTCCTTCTATCTTGCTGGTAAACCGTGGATAGTCCCGTAAAATCATTGCGCCGTGCTAAAGTTTTTCGCTACACTGCTTTGCTCCCATGTCTATGCATGTGATTACTCCCACTCAGTACCCTTCAGACGCTGCATTAGATATTCTACCTCCACAATCTTCGTCATCGGAATCACACTATCCTGTTGCACATTTTTAGTTCCCAGGGTCGGGCGCATATAGAACGAGAAAGTAGAAGGATCAGGAAAAAGTAGAAAAAAAGGGAAAACAAACCTTATACATAGCCACAACCGCCTCAACGTTAATTTTCTGGTTGTTCCCATCAGGCGTAGCAGGGCCAGCAGGATCCGTCCCATACGTCCTCGCCTTAAGCCTTAGGCGTTCCAGCACCTTCTTCTCCACCGCAGCATTCGTAATGGCCTCATCAATCCCCTTGCGATCACCCGCCTTGATCAATTTCACAAACTTCTCAGGATCCGTCCGGAATTTCGACTCCGCCACGAACTTGCCAAAGTGTATCCGTCTCGACAGCGCTTGCAGGCAGTTGACATCGCACGTTGCCGAGGAGCCGTAGTTCTCCTGCGTCTCGCCACGGTCCTCACGGTCAAATTTCCGACAGGTATTGGGCAATATTTCACTGATGTATCGCGACTTGATGAGATCGTTCACGTTCACGTCGTTTTCGTGGAGGATCTTGGGGTACTGGATGGGTTGGAGGATGGGCTCCTCGAGGGCGTTTGGGAAGAAAGGATATTCATCGGGAGACTGGTAGCGGCGCACGCGCGATTGGAGACGTTCTTGTTCTCGTAGTAGGTAGTCCATCAGACTGAGGTCTGAGTTTGGTATTTTGACCCCGCCGGACACATAGATGCGTTTGTTGAGGGGAAATTGGACGCGTTCAATCAGGTGGAAGGTTATGGTATCTTCGAGTCGGCTGGAAGCGATGTGATTTTATTAGTTGGGTTCATTGAGAAAGATATGTCCGTGATTATTCTCCTTGCTGCTATGAATAGAGGATGAGCTAGACAGCGATTGCGACTTACATTAGTTGGAATCGGATGTTGTCAAGATCCAGCGCCTTGGAGGCATCAGACAGGTCAATGGCAGTATCCATATTGTCGAGGAGAAACAGTGAAGCTGGGGAGTGGAGATGTGGATGAAGCACCGGCATGTGTGTTGTAGCTAAATAGATTATGTACCGTGCAATTGCAGGTTAGTTCTTGTTCACCTGGGGAGCTGACTTCTGTTATATAGTTGTTCTAGCCGAGCGCGAAGGTGGGGTGGCGACGGGCATATTTTAAAATCAACGAGCGCTGAAGCATTGTTATCCAATAAATTCGCCGTCCAATATTTAGTCATTCAAATTCCAACAAATCTCAAAATTCCCAAATTATAACGGTTGTTAGAATCCATGCTGACCACCCTGTCTCCTGAAGGAACCGCTATTTTTAATGCGCGCAGGTCCACGGATGACAGGGCATGATTCCATACCAGGATGGCGAGATACCGAAAATAAGCTTCTGGTTTCAGGCCCAGCCGGATGCTAGTTGGTTCGCAACAAACTTTCAGACGGAGCTGTGTAATGTGTCAACAACACCTCAGTTTCTAATTTAAGTGCAGGGGATGGATATCTGGGGCTGGGAATTATTGCGGTGGTTTGGAAAGTTGCTGAATCACTTATTTAACCAACTATAAAACAGGGGTTTATGCAGCTAATCTTTAACTAAACTCCAGGCGGCACCACGCCTATTCGCCCCCCCCAATTCCAGTTAAAGCCTCCCGCCATGAAAACACCTAACCTCGGCATTTCCCTAAGCGGCATGTGTATCGTATTGTAACCACAATACAGCCTATCTCGCTCTCTCAAACATCAAACATCAAAACATATCCAAATGCACCGAATGAACCCCAGCAGCATCCCCACGCCCCGGTGCAACCATTTCCAGATATCCCCTCTCCTCCTCTGAGGTTCCCCATTGGAGCTGGGCTCTCTCCCGCGTCCTCCTCGCGCTTCCATGGCCGGCTCGTATCCCCGCAATGACTCGCCTTCCGGCAAATCTACGTCCTCCGCGGCGGCCGGCGGCGACGAGGAGACCTCCTCTGTTCTGGGGACTGGCTTAACGGTAAGGGGAAAACAACAATGGGCGGAAATAAGACCTGGGGGAAAGAAAATGGTCGAATCCTTTTGCTATCCGTTCTCCTTTGCTAATACCGCTCATCAGACTCGCCATATTGAAGCCTTTGGCCGAAAGGTTACGACCACCGCTGGCCATCTCATCGCCCCGATGCAGGACACTCCCAGCGGAACACACTATCACGCCGCCGTCAATGAGATTCATAAAGAACTGCGTCGCCCGTCGATGCAGCGCAGGATGTTTTCTCTCGCCCAGACCACCCCCACAGACCTCGTCCGGTCGAAACTCTCCACATCCGAAATCCAAAGTCGCGCCATCTCGTCTCTCTCGGATGACTTGCTAGCTAACATCCCGGAGGACACGAGCGCCTACTCTTTGTTTCAAGGTTTCCAGGCCTCAATGCCGGAAGAAGAACAGGAACACAGGAAGTCACATCGAAGGCGAAGCTCACGTGGGCAGAAGTTGTTGGATGCTGCGGGAACAAATGCGGGGGCCTTACCACCGACGTTATCCTCGTTAAAGAAGGACAGGGATACCTTCAGTCGACGGCTGGAGTTGATGGGGATAAGGAAAAATATGTGTAGTGCGGAGATTCACGAGATAGATAACAAAATTTCGAATTTGCAAAGCATGCGGAAAATCGTGCTGGACCGCCTTGCCCGGCTTGAGATGGATGAGGCGGATTTGGAACACGACTGTAAGGCTGCAACATTGTTCCTTGTTGTTTCTACGGTGGTAATCGAAAA
Organism: Blastomyces parvus; assembly: GCA_002572885.1. Taxonomy (NCBI): domain Eukaryota; kingdom Fungi; phylum Ascomycota; class Eurotiomycetes; order Onygenales; family Ajellomycetaceae; genus Blastomyces; species Blastomyces parvus. The sequence continues at coordinate 179,867 of PDNC01000003.1, forward strand.
ACTAACTTATGGAACTGGGGATAGTGGTTCAATTGGACAATAAATTAGAAGATCTGGAGGTGGAAGCGGCCACACGACCGGATACTCCCAAAACCAATGAAGCTACCGACCCCTCTGTCGCATCTGACACGCAGGCCATGGATGCATCTTTTATGTCAGAATCCATCTATGAGAAACTGCCATCTCCCAAAACGTGGAAACACAAATCGTTAAGTCAGTACTTTCCCCGTCATTCCCCCCTTAACCTCCGCTCTGTATTCAAGCTAATCGTCATTGAACAACCTTTCTAGGAAAGAGATCAATGCCCGTCCTCCACGAACATTTCGAGCCAGGCTCGTTGATCAGAGAGCTCGAAGCCCATAATGACATGATATCCGCTATCGATTTCGACGTTCCCTTCGGAACAATGGTGAGCGCAGCGCTGGATGACACAGTGCGAGTGTGGGATCTAAATCTAGGCCGATGCATGGGATTTTTAGAAGGGCACCACGCCTCCGTCCGTTGCTTGCAAGTGGAGGATAACCTCGTCGCAACAGGGTCCATGGATGCATCTATCCGACTATGGGATCTTAGCCGTGCAAAATACGCACCCCGGGATAATCACATTGGTGACCACGAAGAGGATGACGAGGATGCGCTAGGGTACGAGGACCCGGCCGCTGCACCCCCGCCGCCCCCTCCTTCCAGCATGGAAGATTGCCCCCTCTTCTCCCTCGAGGCGCACGTCGACGAGGTCACCGCCCTCCACTTCCGCGGTGACACCCTCATATCAGGATCGGCAGACAAAACGCTGCGGCAGTGGGATTTGGTCAAGGGCCGCTGCGTACAGACACTTGATGTCCTCTGGGCTGCGGCGCAGGCATCGACGTTATCTTCTAGCGATAATCCGTGGCGACCAACCGGCCGGCTACCGGATGCGTCAGCGGATTTTGTGGGTGCAGTGCAATGTTTTGATGCGGCCCTGGCATGCGGGACAGCGGACGGGATGGTCCGGTTGTGGGATTTACGGAGCGGACAGGTACACCGCAGCCTGGTGGGACATACTGGGCCCGTGACGTGCTTGCAATTTGACGATGTGCACTTGGTAACCGGGAGCATGGACCGGAGTGTACGGGTAAGTAGACAACCCCACCGACAATCCACCTAACCTATTTTTTTTAACATTACTCGTGATTTCCCATTTCATTCCACAAGCTAATTGCTGTTTTGGAACTACCACAGATCTGGGATCTCCGAACCGGCTCCATATACGACGCCTATGCGTACGACCATCCTATAACGAGCATGATGTTCGACACGCGTCGCATCGTCTCCGCGGCGGGCGAGGACGTCGTCAAAGTGTACGACAAGACGGAAGGGCGACACTGGAACTGCGGCGCGGGCGTGACGGCGGCGGAAGAAGGGAAGACGGCGTCGATTGTGGAGCGGGTGCGCATTAAAGATGGGTATCTGACCGAAGGGCGGAGGGATGGCACGATTGGAATCTGGACTTGTTGAGGATAATGAAATTGTGGGATGTCCGGTATAATCATAAGCATCCCGCTGAGACAGACACCAGCCCATTTACAGCTTTGCTCATCTATCTATCTTGTCTAAGTTTGTATATGTACTGTATACGATCCTGTCTGTCCCGGCCAGCCTTTTACAATCGATCTATCCCCGTCATATACAGCCCGCCTAGTATACTATGTACTGTACATTACTTGAGATTTACTTTCATTTCTTTCATTTTGCTCTGGGTTGGGTATAGATGAGTGGGGGCTCTGGAATAGCTGTGTTCCTGCGAGTTTGAGACTCGCATTGGATATTGGATGCTAGGTATACCTATCTACCCACATGTTAGGTACGTAGAAAGGCCGGTTGCGGTTGACCCGCTAGGAATATAATCAGAAGCTACTAGCCCTGCGCTATGATTCACAAAGAGCCACACTCATCCCGTTTGCCTGCGATATGATGATATGGCAAATAAAAGAGATATACTCCGTATGCAAGCAAAAGTCAAGAGTGAAAGGAAAAATACCATCCCTGTATTTTGCACGCGTCAACAAGGAAATCATGATACATGCGCATAAATTACACAGTCTAGCCCGATGTAGCCTATCCGCAACAACGTAATTCCGAGCAGCCAACGACAAACAACGAAATGGAAACAACAAATGATACAACTGCGCGCAGCAAACAAGTATAAAGACCGCCCGAGAGAGTGAGGGAGAGAGAGTGCGAAAGATCAAAGAAAAGGGCGGGGGTGTTTATATATATATTTACATATATAAAGGGGTGATACTGCTCCACCTATTTTAGGGTGTTTGTTCTCTTGTTCTCTTTGGGCTCCAAAAAGGCGCACTTCTCTTAAATGCGCGTATCCCCAACATATTGTTACCCTTGGAAACTACTTTAACGGGCGATATCAGCATTTGGTTTTTGATACCCGGGCTCATATTGATTGATTGGAAACTTGGTGATCATTCTATTCACTTTGCCTTCCGATTGTTCTGCACCACTACTCGATTGATACCCAATTTTGCCAGCTCATGGTGGTGGTCCTGCTCCCGTGTTTGGACTCTGCTCGGCTCATTCACAGAGCAATACGGTGATAGCAATTTGCTTTATCACGTCAAACGAAGAAAGAGGAGGGGTTCAGACTGGGTTCCACAGAAGAGAGAGCCGGTTGAGGAAGCTGTTTCTGTTTTCTTGACGTGAATGAAAGAAGGGCGAGGTCGCAAAGGATAAGGGCAAAAAGCCCTCTATACTCACCCCCCTATATCGCCTTCACCAAGCCACTATCAAATTCACCAGTGGAATTCGATTTCTACCAACATACAAACTTTCACTCTCTCTAGTACCTTTGAGGGTGAACCTGTCTGGATTTACGCTACGCCTGTTACTGAGGTACTCAACTCAACCGTCCTCCTTCCTGGGAGTCAATTTTCGATCCCTTTTTTCCGACAGGCGGGAAGCTTTGAATTGATTCAACCTTTGATGAATTCAAAAAAAATAAGTGAGTATACTTTTTTTCTTTGCTACTTCTATTCTTCTTTTGTATTATGCTAGCCCAGTCCCTCCTTTTCCTCTGCCTTGTTTAAATCGTCTCATCATTTCTTCCCCCTTTCTGCTCCTCCTCCACCTCTTCTTCAGCCGCTCTAAGAATTCATACTCACACTCTCGATCCCAGCTTCTCAACCACTCGAATATTTCTATCAAGTTCAATCAATTGTCATTATCCTCCCGACAACTACTCCTGTGTTACACTACTGCTCCGTCAAATTGCAAAGCATCCATCCTCAGAATATTTGCTGTTTGAAGCGCTTTCTTACATGAACACTACCTAGATACCTTTGAGCTGGTCTTATTATATCCAAACACAAAAGAACATATTTGCAGTCTTCAAAAAACTCTGCTTTCTCAAATTACCCTTCTTTGTTCCGTCATCTATTTCCGCTTTCTTCCCTGGTTGTCTTCTCTCTCATCGCCATCCCTCTACTCTTCTCTTTTTCAAAAATTTCTTATCTTCTGCGCTCCGGCCATAACCGCAATTCCTCCTACGAACATCACTCCTTCTCCAATATCTTCAGCTCAACTATACTCCGTGGTGCGTGTCCCCTGAATTCTTTTGTTACAACAGTCCCTGGTACTCTTTTCGATATGCTTCTAAAATTTGCCCTACTAATTCCGCAACGCAGGTTGAAACAACGTGCCTAGAAGAGCAGTGTCCTAAACTAAATTTACAATTGCATTCATCAGCTCTCCGAAAATCTTAAACATATATTTCCCGAGCTTCCCCCTGAATTTAGTTGATTTTTTTTTTTTTAAAAAAAAATGACTGGTCGCAAAGCTGCCTCTCTCCGTTCGGGCTCCCGGGCGCAAAGCACTCGTCCAGCTCGAACAGCCGCTGCTGCGAACGCTGCGACTGCTACCCAGGCTGGTCAGTCAAACCCTGACCTGGGAAATCCATCTCTTCCAGACGTCCGCACCCAGCAGTCCTTTGCCTACGGTTCCACCAAAACTCCCGCACTACCTCGCCAGCTTGAAGTTGATCCTTCTATGGGATTGTCCGAGATGGTCGATACCCTTGATGACGGCTTGCGTCATGCTCAGGACCGTGAACTAGGTCGTGTTGAAGAGCCAACTAATCCCAGTCCCGAAAGGCGCCAGACTCGTTCAATGAGTCGATCTATCCGCTCCAGCATGTCTCCAGCACCCGAACCTGCCTCCCGCAGAGCACCACCTCGCAGAACCATAACAACACGCGGCAAAGCAGGTTCCCGTAGAGATGCCTCACGTCAACCGACGCCGGAAGAGCAACTCCTTGAAACTCTCCGCGAAGCATCTGAAGAAACTGAAAACGTTAAACGAGAAGAAGACGAATCTGCCTCCACCCTCCCTGATACCCCATCATTCAACGATTCCGCAAGTGTCAGCTGGACCACCGAACGTGTCATTCATGGCACCTTGCCGCGGGAAGTTAATACTGGAACTCGCCCAAATTATTACCTTCGCGACCCTTACGGTTCCCAACCTTCCAGCTCGCAGGGACCTAGCGGTCTTAGCTTGCCCCCTGCTCGTCGTCCTATATTTGAAGAACAATTTCGCGCCAACCCTCCTCTCTCAGGCCCGGCTGATGCTCCACGCGTTCCCGCGCCCACAGCTGCCAGAAGGACGCTCCCACCTGTTCCAGCGTTTAACCAACCGCCTAATGAACCTCGTTCCAAACCAGCTACCTCTTCTGAGTCGTCCGCTTCAAACCATACCCCGAGTTCCTCCTCGCACTCCTCTCCCGTCCTCGTCGCCGCCACCCCTGCACCTATCAACGTCACCTCCAGCCAAAAACGTCTCGCAGGGATTACCAAAACTCCCTCCGTCATTCTAGTCATAGTCGGTCTTTTCCTCGCAACATTCCTCGCTTTTTTCTGCAGAGATCACGCCTGCGCGCTTCCACACAGTCTACAAACAACGATGTCCCACTACTTCTGTAGGCCGACTTCCTCATTTACAATGGATAACTCAACCTCCATGTACGCTGACGCATTCCACAAACTTTCCTCTCACGTTGATCAGCGACTGTCGGACATGGCCAAGGACGTCGCCTCTCTGAAAACCGAGTGGAACAAAAGGCTGCCACACCTCAAGGAAGCGCTAAGCAAGTCTCCCGCGGCTGCGGCGGATCCTCTGATACCGCCAAAAGTCAATTACGCCTCAGTTGGCATGGGGGCAGTGGTTGATCCGTACCTCACCAGCCCAACGATGGCAACCCCGGCCGGGCTTATTAGTCGGATTGGCCAGTACCTCGCAAAAGTGCCCCGCGGGTCCCCGCCCATCGCCGCACTCCAGCCGTGGGACGGGGTCGGGGAATGCTGGTGCGCTGCCACACGGTCCAACGTCTCTCAACTGACCATTCTTCTGGGGCGACCAATCGTCCCTGAAGAGGTGGTCATCGAGCACATCCCCAAAGGCGCAACATTGGACGCTGCCAGCGCGCCACGGGAGATGGAGCTGTGGGCCCAGTACACGGCCCGTGCGCCGGCAGCAGCAGCAGCAGCAGCCCGCCCCGCAGGCTCCAGCTCGCCAAATTCCGCCCCGCCCCCTTCGTCAGCGTCCTCTCCCCACCCACCACCACCACCCCGCGATCCTCCGCATCTCAGTTCACCGCCATTCTCCCGCCTCCGCGCCTCCCATTCGCTTCATCACCTCCTCCCCTCCTGGCTGCGGGACGCCATCCTCACCACCCTCCGGCAGGTGTATCCGAACGAGCCGACGGCGGCTTATTCGGACGACCCGCTCCTCGGGCCCTCCTTCTTCCGTGTTGGCCGGTGGAAATACAACATCAATGGCGAACATCACATCCAGCGCTTCGACCTGGATGCTGTCATTGACATGCCGGCCGCGCGTGTGGAGAAGGTGGTATTCCGCGTTAAATCGAACTGGGGGGCGGCGCATACATGTCTCTATCGCGTGAGACTCCATGGGCACCTATAGCACTGGGAATGGTATTTTCCCGGATGTTAAATTTGGTTGGGAGAGTGGCATGAAGGGGTCCACATGAGTTTTTCCGGAGGTTGCATTTACTATACGTCGGTGTTTGTGTTAGTTCGGATACGCAGGGTTTGGTCTTTCTGGGTTTTCGATGGTGTTTATTTTTTGTCTGGGTGGTGGATTTAAGGGGGCCTTCTTCGTGTCTGGAGTTTTGGGCTTGATAATTTAAAAGGCGTGCGTGTGGGCGGTTTCTGGGCCATGCACTGGTTCTCTCACGTTGTCTTTCTTGTTGGCCTTTGTCCTGACGGTGATGGCATTGTGCTCTTTTTCTAGTTTTGATTTTCTTTCTTCTCCACCTTATGTTCGCTGCTTGTTTCCTATAAGGCTACATTTTGGTCTTTATTTTTATATTTTATTGCTCTATTCCTCTGCTTTCTTCATATTTTACTCTTGTTCTGTTTTCTTACCCCTGTATTTAGAGCTGCATAGCATGTTTCTTTTTCATTTGCTTTTTCTATTTACCTTGGAGTCTATTTAACTTTCTATTTATTTATTTACTTATTTATGATTTTCTTTCTCTCTAGAGGCCAACGGACGTATTTATTTGTCAATTTCCCACAGTTCATTCATCAATCAAGACAGCGGAGATCTTCAAAGCAGACCAAGCGAACGCCATCTTTTGATTCTATGCATATAACATTATCATTCGCAAAGCCCAGATCCTCCCCACTCCAACATCTTACGGGCTCGAAAGGGGACCGGGAAAAAGCAGCCTAAGCAGCCAGTCATGATCGCCTTCGGGAACTGGTGGCGGCTGCTCTAGGAGATCGAAAGCCAGGCCCCAGGCCGCCGCCAGGGCCCGTAGACACCGCATCGGATACTCGGACGCAGCATCTCGTATGGTGGTGAACTGGTCGAGACTGGGATCGTCGCGTTCAGCGCGTCGCCAGTCTTGCCAGCCGGGGATGTGGGTTGCGTAGGATTCCGCCAGCCGCACGAGGGTATCTCCTATCCGCACATAATAACACTCACATGTAAGACGGGAGGGGGAAAAAGAAAAGAAAAGAGAAGAAGAATAACCAAAGCAAAAACAAAATGGAACAGACGGATAAGCACAGGCATACTTTTCTCAATGTACCCCAGCTTCCAAAATTCCCCCACTGTCGCCGGGAAATCGTCCTCCCAGGAACCACCACCACCACACGCCGGATCTAGCGGTGGAACTCTGACAATCAACCCAGATAACCCCCTCACCCACTGATTGACCATCACAGCCCGAACAGCGCCAACCTCACGCCTACAGCACGCAACATCCTCCCTCACCGCATGAAGCTCCCTCCGCACCTCCGCCTCGAAACCGTCCGTCTGCGTAGTCACTGGCGGTAGTAGTGGTCCCCGCTCCGCAACCAGAGCAGAAACAGCCGCCACAGCCCTCTTCACGGCGCCAAACTCTCGAAACACATCCTCCTTAGCGGCGATTTTGTTCAGGAGCGCATCGATCTTGCGGTGGACGCGGTTGAAGCTGCGGTCTTTGATGTGGAGGAGTTGGCGCTCGAGGCGGTTGGTGAGGGTGGTTGCTGTGTGTTGGAGGTCTGTGAGGGTTGCGGGGGGTTCTGGTTGCGATGGTGGTGATAGGGGTGATGGTGGGGAGGGAGGGCGCGATGTCATGGTATAACTATATATATAGTTTTATGTCCCTTGGTTTTCAAAGGGTATATCCAGTAATTTTGAGCGATATGCATGCATTGCTATTTTGATTTTTGATTTTTGATTTTTAAAATCAAACAAATATAAACGGTATAAAAAGTATAAAAAATCAATTTTATATCCATATATATGTGCAGACATATACGGCACATCCTCTGCAGCCTTCTGGAACCCCGCAGCCTTACGCCCTTCCACGCTGCAGGGTGTCATGTTGCGCAGACACAGCCAGGCCCAATGTCGTCCATGGGCATGTCAAGAGCGTCGTTGCACTGAGTGGAAAGCAGTGAGTTAGCATGCGTTATCGGCTTGCCTGCAGCACAGCGGGCATATATATGTGTATGTATATGTGTATGTGTATGTGTACTGTGGCATGGCCGTTGTAGAGATTTAGATGTTGACTGGGGTGAAACATGTGGGAGAAAACACGAAAGCAAGCAAGCAGAGAGTAAGTGCAATCTCTAAATATTTCGCGAAGAATTTTCCAAAGGCTTTTAATACTCCTTGTATTTACTTTTTCCGTTCGTCCCGCCAGTCCCTCACCCGTGGACCCCTATCCTGTGCATACATACAGGTTAGCAGCACCAAGAGATTCGGAAACGCCAAGTAGCAGTCAAGCCATGAATAAACCGAGGCTGGGCTTCCAGAATCACAGCAGCAAGGTGAAAGAGATTTAGAATTCGAAACCAAACCCATCCGGTCAAGAGGCGTGCTTGGGACGGCTCTCATGGCGTTCTGTGTGGCTTCAGGACTCAGGAGATCGGATATCAGGGGCTGGCTTGGTGAGAGAAGACCAGGCTGGCAAAACATGAAACCCCCGCAATCGCGATATTCAGTCCTCCCTGGACGAAAGCTAAAAATGAAACCATACTGATAATGATCAGTTGTTGCCGTTATAACTTGACATTATTAAACAAGTTGCCTCCTCTCAAGGATCTCTCCAGCCCCCATTAATCCCTTCTCACACAACACCTATCCACCCAGCTCTCATCAATCGTCAGGAAGAAGAAAAGAAGAAGAAAAGAAAGGAGCACGACAAGGATCCATTCCTCCAACACGACCGACCGTTTGCCCGTCAGCGATCGCCGAGGACCCGGCTAGGCTAAAAGCACAAAGTTACATGGGTAAGAGGGACTCCCAGGCCGATTGACCCCGGGCTAGCTTCACCAGCTTCGGTTACTGAGTGGATGGGATATAAATATAAAAACAAGTATCGTTAATTACGGATTTTTTCGCGCGGCGAACCCTCGCAGATCTGCAAACTTGTTATATATACCCGGTCCGGTACATACATACCACCCCAGTGCTGAGAATTTATTCTGAGAAGCTAGAATGATATCAGGAACACGCCGGCAGTGGTGATGTGGGGACGGATGAGCTCGCTTCGGTTTTCTGCGTTCGGTGGCGCTCCGGGTTTGCCAGATTGATCTAATACTGATGATACAGTAGTACTGGGTACATACATACTACTATGGGCTCTTGGGCGGAGTGGGGTGGGGTGGTGGTGGTGGAGAGGGAGCGGAGAGGGGGGTACGGGAGCTAGAAGACGGCGGAAAATTGGGGAGGCTGGGATCAAGCCAGGAGCGGATATTTCTCGCATGATATTTCCTGCGCCGCTGATTGATGGGAGAGATTCGGGGGGCAAGTGGTTAGTATGTAATGTACCCGTGTATCTTCGCATCTCTATCTACGTGGAATACCATATTCCAAGCAAGGAGCATTTTTTACGAGGAGAGAGACAAGATCCCGCAATACGCGACCCCCTTAGGCCGATGATGATAAAAACTATGCTGCTGCGGGTGAAAAGGGGGTTGACTTTTTCGGGACCTTGTCAATCAATGTCCAGCTTTGGGATGGAGATACCCCATGCATGCGCTTGCGGAGATATTATCATTTTAGTCCATGCATCAAGATTTAACCGGGGTGGGTTGCTGAGCGGGCAAACTCGATATTGAATAAGAATACTCCGTACACTGTATGCCGATAGAGCCCAGTTTGTTTTCACCGACTACTCGGCTTCATTCTATGCTCACGAGCAAGGAGAGTCAAGGCATGCAACCCAACTCTCACCCGCGGTAGGGTAGGGCTTACTTTGTTCCATCCTTGTCTCTCCATGCAGTAACCAATCCTCCACCGCAGATCGGCCGCAGCGATTCTATATATCACCAAACGACCAGTTAAAGCGCGCCCTCCCGCGTCCTTTTTCTCTTCCTCCGTATTACTCCCTGCTTGGTTGCAGGCTGCAGATGCGGACGCCAACCCCTTGGAGGGATCTAACGCTTTGAATATCTGCGGTTGCACATCTTCTTCTGGGATTGATCGGGCGACGGGACCGGGGATGGCAGGAATCGGGGGATGGGCGGGAGTACGGCGAATATGCAGTCGCCAACTACAAAGTAGCGATGATATCATCCTGTGGGATGGATATATTCCATCTGAAAACATGGCGAACTGGCTTAGTAGATATAGATATAGACATATAAACTCGACATAGTCATTTCCCCCCGTTGAGTTAGTCAGTATAAACCCCCGTCCCCCGTTCTCGAAACTCATGTTGTACGCTGTGCAGAGGGCAACACTGCGCACACAAGGCCAGAAGAGGCTGACCGTTAAGTTAAAAGAGATCTCACATCCTCTGTCTGGGACTCTGGGGAAAGCTATTTTCCTCTTTGGTCTGGTCTGCGGTGCCACAACGTCTGGACAAGCGACGACCAACCAATGGCAGCCATGATGCTCTCTGGACATCAAAACTTGCCGCAATCCTGGGTTGCTGAGGCTTGAAGCAACGGCGGCCGTGGGGACTACTGTGCGTATAACAACAGACAGGTCGTGGCGAAGGCCCTTTCTGCCAGGCGTTTCAGAACCGTAGAAGACATCATTTTTTATTCTCTAAAATGTGATAAGAGACGTTTTTATGGCTTTGTCTTTTGTTGCATGAAAATTGCGCCTGGAAGTGCGCGGTAAAATTAACTCGCGGGCATGCATCCATACGTAGATAGGTCCTTGCTTGGACAATACTCCGTGCATGTGTACATAAGTCGGTGAACAGAGATGCATCTTGCAGTGCAGATGTATGTATGTATGTATATAGTTTCTGTGTGGATAGATCAGGTATTTTGATGTTGATGTTTATATACATTGGGTTCACCTTGAACCTTGGAAGGCACATTATGTATGTATAATTTGGGTTTGGTTCCTGTACGGGAGTAAAGTTACCTGATGTCTGGCTGGATGGAACAGGTACCGGGCAGGTCACTTCTGGCGGGGTGTCTGTGGGCCAGTGACATGCCGAGTACACAGGCAGGCCAGCCCTGGCGCTAAGAGATAGCGGTAAACAGTGCAGCAACCGTGTATTTTACGGTGGAAACGGGGCCGAGACCCTTGTACGGGCAATACGTGGCTGGAACGAGCAAAACACTCTGGTTCTGTCTCTTCACAATCACATCCCGGCGCGCGTTCTTCTCCCCCCCGTCACCTCACCTCATCTCACCACCGCCTCCGCCTCCGCCTCCGCCGTGGCTCGCTCTTATCGCCTTCATATCTTCTCACCGTCTTGACTTGACGTCCTCGCAACCCTCTGTATCCTCTGCCTCTTCGTCCTCCTCTCCTCTCCGCGACCCACCCCTCCTCTCCTGTGCGCGCGACAACCCCACCCCCCCCCCGGAGCCTTCATATGCCGCCGCCATTGACCACTAACCCTGGCTTTTTTGGCGTCAAAAATCCGACCACGTTCCCGCCAAAGGGGAGAAAAAAGAAAAATACTGCGCTAGTCGATCACCTTTCCTTCGCTCGAGAATAATAGGGGCTTACCACCAGTCGCCCTGTCATCCTGTCGTCCCGTCGTCCTGTCTCCTCCATCCCCATCCTCTCCCTTTTTTTTTTTATAACTTCTGTAATATCATCCCCATCCTTTTAATTCCCTCAAACAACCCCAATCCCGCCCCGGTATCTCGCTCTGTCAGGGACAGACTCACCAGAGGACGAACAAGATACACCATTACCAAAAATAACGATCCTCTCTGATTGAAATCCCCCCTTTAGATTTCAAACTTACGGCTAAGAAAACAAATAAAATCAATAATACCTCCTCTGGCAACGCCCCCTTCGAATCGGCTCCCATGATCGCATTCTTCTTACTGGCCTGACGACGCTGGTTGTTAATTTTGGTGGACCAAGAACTTGGGGGGTGGCTTGTTGGCCTTTCTTTCTTGCTTTTTTTTTTCTTTTCCCTTTCCCCTTTGCTTTCCTTTCTTTTTCTTCCTTTCCCGCTGCAGGAGAGAGCGCGAGAAAGTCAGTGTGAGAGAAAGACCGGGCCCGTAACTCCTCCGACGTCGATATAGCGGTTTCTCCAGCATGGCCAACTCTCCTCCTGCCTCTCCTATTCCCGCCGGTCAGCCGCGTCCCATGAGCGCAATGATTCGACCTCCACGAAGCAACAGTCGCATGAGTATGAGCAGCAAACAGGGCGGGAGCAGAGCGTCAGATGAGGATGCAAAGACTTCCGTGAAAGTCGGTGCGTATCTGCTTTTATTTATTTTCTTGAATTTCCTAATATGTATGCAAATATATATATATGCATATACCTATAAAAGTTAAATCCTCTCTCGAAATATTGTCTGCTTACGAGAAAAATACAAAACAGCTGTTCGCGTTCGCCCGCCATTGAGGCCCACCGATCCTGGGTTCGAATTGATTCCTCAGCGCTTCCAACGGTCAACAGTCCACGTCTCGTCGCCAACCAGCGTTGCCGTCGATGCTCCCCAAGGCCGCAAGCTGTTTGTATTCGATAGAGTCTTTGCGGAGACAGTTGATCAGGAAGGCGTCTGGGAATACCTGCAGGATAGCGTAAACTCCTTCGTCCAGGGTTACAATGTTTCGATTCTTGCATATGGCCAGTCTGGTGCTGGCAAGTCTTACACTATGGGCACATCTGGCCCGGCGGAGCAGAATGACCAGAAGGCTATGGGTATGTGGATGTTTCTTTTTATGTCCTTATATATATATATGTATACACCTTGACGTGATGTCTAATACGTCTCTACTGCGATCCAGGAATTATCCCCCGTGCCGCCCAGCATCTCTTTGAAAAATTGACCGGCACTACACACAATCGCACCGGCTCCACCGGCTTACGAACCCCAACACGATATTCCGTCAATTCATCATTGCCCAATTTCGGCAGGGGTCTGGATAAAAGCTGGCAGATGAAAGCCACTTATGTAGAGGTATTTCAAAGTCCTCATACTTAATAATAATTTTGATGCGAAGAAAGCCCAGCTCGGCTAACCCTGCCGGTATCCCAGATTTATAATGAACAACTAAGAGATCTCCTCCTCCCTGAAAACACACCTCTCGGAGAACGAAGTTCCGTCACGATCCGCGAAGACACAAAGGGACGTATCCTACTCACAGGCCTGCACCAGGTCAATATCAACTCGTTCGAAGATCTTATCGGAGCTCTGAATTTTGGGTCCTCCATCCGACAGACAGATGCCACTGCGATCAACGCAAAATCCTCCCGCTCGCACGCCGTCTTCTCCTTAAACCTTGTCCAGCGCAAGGACCACACCTCGACTCTGTCGACCCGCGAGAAGCGATTGTCGATGCCTGTTGAAGCCCTTTCCGGCGCTGACCTGTCAATTACTGTGGATAGCAAATTGCATTTCGTTGACCTTGCCGGTAGCGAACGTCTGAAAAATACTGGTGCATCTGGGGAACGGGCCAAGGAGGGCATATCAATTAACGCTGGTCTTGCTAGTTTAGGCAAGGTCATTTCACAACTTTCATCCAGACAGGCCGGCGCCCACGTCTCATATCGCGATTCCAAGCTCACTCGACTACTTCAAGATTCCCTGGGCGGCAATGCAATTACTTACATGATTGCCTGCGTTACACCCGCAGAGTTCCACCTTAGTGAGACACTCAACACCGTACAGTACGCCCAGCGGGCTAGAGCCATTCAAAGCAAACCTCGCATCCAACAAGTGACGGATGAGAGCGATAAGCAAGCTGTCATTGACAGACTAAAGGCAGAAGTAGCGTTTTTGCGCCAACAAATCAACAATTCCGAAAGTGGGGATAGAAGGAGTAACGTACCTCAAGAACGCGCAGAACGGCAAAACGAACGAGAAATAGAACTCCAGAACCACCTGTTGGATGTGCAAGAAAGTTATACTGCCCTCAGCCAACGACATGCCAAGCTCATCTCGGAACTGACCAAGGCCACTGATTTCAGCGGGGATACTGATGATCTACAAAACCTGCTTGGTGATAGTGCGATGGAAAGGCTGAAGCGCTCCCATTCCTTTGCAGAGTCTGTCGAGCAGGTTGTACTCGAGTATGAAAAGACGATTCAAAGCCTCGAATCATCTTTATCCAACACTCGCTCCTCACTATCTAACACTGAGAGCAGCCTTCTGGAAAAAGAGACCAAGTGTGCCTATGTCGAGACTGTCAATGCACAACTACAGGCCCGTGTTCAGAAAATGATGGATCGCGAAGCAAATACGGAACATTACCTACACGAGCTGGAGTCCAAGCTTGATGGCCACACCACTGGGGAAGAAAAGAACGCTGCTATTATCGCTGAGTTACGCAAAGAAATCGCTCGCGCCCGTGAAAACGAAGCCAGCTGCGAAGACTACATCTCAACTCTGGAGGAACGGCTGGCGGAGGCTGATCAAGACATGGAGCTGATGCAGCGTGAGATGGATAGGTTAGAGCACGTTATCGATCGCCAGCGTAGCCTTGGTAAACTCGATACCCTATTATACGAGCTCGACCATATCCAACAAAACGGTGCCAAGTCGGATGATGACAAGGGAGACATTCACAACTCCGCCCATTCCCACTCCGCTCCTGTCGCAAGCAGGGAACCCCCGAAAACCCGCAAGCGAGGTCTATCTCAATCTCTCGACGTGCTGATGGAAGCTGTTGAAACTGCCATTCCCGAGTCCGATGATGATTTCGGGGAGACGCCTCCAGAGGCCAGTTCAGCTCCTTCTGAACGAGAAGAGGTGGAAGCTCGTGCTGATGACAACTCCGGTCTGAAAGCGCTGCAGAAGGCCTCTGGGGAAAAGAATGATCACAATCTCACCACAGACTACGATTACCCCCCTCAAAGCCCTGCTCAATCCCGGTTTGTTGCGGAAAAGCTGGAGGACGTGACGCAGGAACTGTTTGAACTTCGAATCCAGCACGAGACCACCACCAACGAGTACGATCTCCTTCACGCCAAATATGACGAAGCCCTCCGCACTCTTGCCGAGCTTCAGGATGCGGTTGACGAAGCCCGTCACCCTCCTAATGTGGTGGCTGCTTCAACCCCGATGACAAGCTCTCGGCCGGTATCTTTTTTAGAAGATTCGAGAGTTCAGGAGCTCAGAGCTGGCGGACAGCCTTCATCCTCACGATTGCTCTCCTCGGAGCTGTCCTTGGCCGAGCAGTCGTCTATTTCACAGGAACCTTCGGAGAGCGGACGCAAGGCCAATTCCGACCTACCAGATGCCTTTGAGAAGGATGAGCCTAATGGTAGTGACGTGGAAAATATGCACAAGCTGCTGCAAGAACACCAGTACGGCATGAGCTTGGTGACACAGAAGTATGCCCAACTACAATCAGAGCATGAGGAAACCCTGAACCTGGTCGAGGACCTGAAACACGAGTTGCAGCGAACAAAGTCTTCCTCACCCACTTCTCCGTCGCCCAAGGCTCAAGTCATCCGACGCATGACCAGCCAGAACATGACTACCGTTGACCGCGCACATCGTTCCCTCGCTTCCTTGAGAAATATTGCTGTCGAAGAATTTGAAGACAAACCCGATACGATGCAGAATTTCGAAGTTAGCCTTAACACTGCCATGCATGAGCTGCACAGCCGCATGGAGCGTATTCAAGCTCTTGAGGCTGAAAACAAGAATGTCAAGAAAGAAATGGAAACCAAGGCGACTATCATTTCTGGCCTGACGAGGGAACGGTCCAGTCTCTCCGGCTCGTCGCCGATGGATCTCTCCATGGTCTCGCAGATGAGAGATCAAATCCTGCAGCATGAGAACCAGATCAAGGAGATGCAAGAAGCGCATGATATCCGCGAGAAGGAGCTGACTGCTGAAGTTCAGAGCTTGAATGAGCTGTTGGAAACACAGAGGGCTCTAGTGATTGAAAGGGATGAGAAGGCTAATGCTCAGGATCAGAAGATTGTGCAGCTGGAGGAAGCAAATTCCGATCTGGAAGTCAAACACCAAAACGCTGTCGAGTCCTTACAATCATCTGAGAACAAACTTCAGGCCACCCTTGCTGAATTGCAAGCTGCCCTGGCAGAGCGAGCTGAGTGGCAGAGCAAGCACCGTGCCGCTGCCGAATCACTCCAGTCCTCCGAACAGCAGCTGCAAACCACCATGGTCGAGCTAGAGGCTGCTCTCGCCAATATTGATGCCCTGCGAAGTGAGCGCAATGAAGTGGAGGGAGCCGGTGCGGAAGAAATGGCTGCGGCTGCGAAGAGCCTTGAGACTGCGCGAGCTAAACATCAAGACCTCGTGGATAGTCTTAAGCACAACATTGAAGAGCAGAAAAGCACCATTTCCACTCACCTATCTACCATTTCTGGTCTGGAATCGTCGCTTGAGGCTGCCAAGGAACAGATTTCTCAACAGGAGAACGATGGCCGTTCGAGTAATGAGGAACTAGAGTCTTACCATGCTCGCGTTACGGCTTTAGAGCAAGAGATTGAGTCCCACAAATCTGTCGTGGAGACGCAGAAAGCGGAGCTTGTGTCCCTGCAGGAATTGCACAAGCAAGAATTAGAAGAGTTGGAGCTCAAGGTCAAGGCTGCTGCCGAGGCGCAATATGAATCACGAATGGCGGAGGAGAGCGCTCGCAACGAGCAGGCGGTTAACGCCTTGCGAGCGGAAATCTCCGCCTCCAAGAACGAATTGTCGAAATTGTTGTCTGGCGTCACTGCAGCTTTGAATACTCCTGTTACCTCCAACAGTCTCCAGGAGCAGATTGAGGACATTCTTTCTCAGAAACAACAGTTCGCGGATAAGTACTCTGCACTGTTCGATACCAATGAAGAACTCGTGCAGGAGCTGGAAGTGAAGAATAGCAGCCATGCCAAGCTCGAGAGGCAGTTCACCGACCTAACTGAGAAGTCTAGTCGACATGAAGCCAAGATGACAGAGCTTGCTCATCTGGTCGCTGGCCATGAGGACGCCCTCAAGGAGAAAGAGGATCTCATCAAGAAGAAGGATGCAATCATCAATGAGATCACCGTTGAGAAGCAGAAGAGCGTCCGCCTCGTGGAGGAGCTGGAGGAGCAGATTACCAATACCTTCGATCAACATCACAACCGCCTCTCTGTGATTCAGCAGGAGAGACACCAGGCGCTTGATGAGGCAAATCTCAAGATTGGGAATTTGGAGAAGGAGATTGAGAACTATCGAGCTCGTATTGAGCAATTGGAGGTGAGTCTTTTTGTTTCTTTTTTGTTTTCCGCCTGGTTTTCTCGCGCCGTACTAATAGAGATGAAACAGGGCCAAATGCGGAATGGTGATGTACCGACATCGATCGATCGCAGCAGCTCTATGACATCGAATCTCAGAAAGAGCGCCTCAGCAGCATCGCTGCCCTCACCTCCACCCGCCATCCCCCTCCCTCCTCTTCCCAACATCGCTGCACAGACCGGAAGTATATCCCCACCCAGCTCACGACATACCAGTAAAGAGCTAGTCAACGCGCAACTCGTCGAGGATCAGGAAGCACGCATCCGCACCATCGAGAAACACCTGCACGCCGAGAAACAACTAACAGCCACTCTCGAAGAGGCCCTGGGCGATCTCGAGGCGCAGAGCAACAAAGTCAAGACGGAGATGGAGGCATGGAAGAAGAAGGCGTGGCAGTACGAGGACGAGCTGACGCAGCTGCGGTCTGAGCGGAATTCGACGAGACTATCGATCCAGGCTGTGGAGGAGGAGCGGAATGCGCGGCGGGAGGCTGAGGCTGCGCGGGCGCATTTGGAGGAAAAGATGAATGCGATCAGTAAGAAGAAGAAGAAGAGCACGCTCAATTGTTTTTAGGCGGGTTTTCTTCCCCTTTTTGTGTGTTTGGTTGTTTTTCGTATTTTCGTTTCCTTTTCGTTTCCCTTGGATATATGCTCTTTCCATGCGCGTGCTTGTGTTTTGTGTTTTCTGTTAAAAACTAAATTGACGTTATGCTCCTTATTATTCACCCTAACCCCCCAACACCCCTCATACCCATACCCAATATTCTTCTACTAGGTTTCTTTTGCCTTTTTTTTTTCTTCTTCTTTTTGTCGCCCTTTCTTTATTCCCTTATTTCGCTTCTTGACGATGTCATTTATGACCCACATATATATTTATCTTCGACTCTCGTTCTCGTTCGCTCCCCTGTTCCATCCCCAACGCTCTTCATCATTGAGCTGTTGAATGTTTATTATATATCCCCTCCCCGTACATGCTGCTACTTTTTTTGCTTTATTATTTTCCTCTTTGTATTCTTTATCGATTTCCCTTTTACCCTTTTCCCCCCCTTCTTCTATCTTCCTATCTTCCTACTTCTTGACATCACTTCACCTTACTCGGAACCTAAAGATGAGATAGATACATTATTTACTCTATTCTTCGTTTTTTCAACTTCAAACTTATTCTTTCATTTTTCCACCAGCAAGAAGGCCTGAGTGGGCTCTCTGCTGCTATCCTTTTTTTATGTTTAAGAACTCAACTTACCTGTCATACCCCCTACTTCCAACCTGTACACATTGGCTTTTGCTATTTCTATTATGTGTCTGTGCAGTTTACTTCTCTTTATATCTGTTAGTTTGTTGGTTTAATTAAACCTATTAAACATCTCAACATTCTATTTTTCTATATTTGATTTATTGATACCGTAGTAAAATTGATTGTATTTATTTCGTAGCCTGCAACCGTAAACTAGGATCACATGACAAAAATGGAAGGAGCTATGACCACATCGTCATCATCCATTGGGTTTTGTTTACTATATCAACTCGTTGTCCTTTTTAACCTCCAGACACCAATTCCAATATCACAAATAATCCACACAAACAAACCGACCGAAATATCCAAAATTACCCAATCCCAATCCCAATCCCAATCCCAATTCCAATCCAACCTAACCAACCCCGCCAAATGTCAAACCCGTCCGCACCACCACCCAAAAAGCGCCGAAGAATAACCCTCATCCACCCAGACCTAGGCATCGGCGGCGCAGAGCGCCTCGTCCTAGACGTTGCCCTGTCGCTCCAGGCGCGCGGGCACAGTGTGAAAATCTACACGTCGCACCGGGACCCGAGCCACTGCTTCGAGGAGGCGCGCGATGGCACGCTCGACGTGGCCGTGCGCGGGAACACGGTGTTTCCGGACCAGATTGCGGGGCGGTTCCGGGTGTTGTTTGCTGTGTTGAGGCAGATACATTTGGTGGCGGGGTTGTTGATGGCGTCTAAGGAGGAGGAGAGGGGGGGTGGAGAGGGGAATGAGGAAACTGAGGTGGAAGAGGAGGAGGAGGAGGAGGTATACATCGTCGACCAGGTGCCTGCGTGTGTACCGATTCTGAAAACGTTTGGGCCGCTCTTGTCGTCATGGTCGTCGCGGAATATTGCAAAGTCCAAAGCGAGACGGAAACAGCGCATCCTCTTCTACTGCCATTTCCCAGATCAATTGCTCGCGAAGCGCGACGAGGGTGGGGCTATACGGCGGCTGGTTAAAGCGTGCTATCGGTACCCCTTTGATTGGTTTGAAGGGTGGGCGATCGGCGCAGCGGATAAGGTTGTTGCTAATTCGAAATTTACGTGCGGCGTTGTCAGGCAAGTTTTCGGGGATGGGCTTGGGGATGTGAGGGTTGTTTATCCGTGTGTTGATACCAGGGCTAAGAATGCAGGGAAGCATATTGCGGGCGGGAAGCTTTGGGGTGGGAAGAAGATCCTGCTGAGTATTAATCGGTTTGAAAGGAAGAAGGATGTCGGGCTTGCGATTCGGGCTTATCATGGGCTTGGTGAGGAGGGCAGGCAGGGCACGCGGTTGATAATTGCTGGTAAGTTGCTTTTTTAGAGCTTATTCAATGATAATCTCGAATGAAGCGGCTAATTTCTTTATATTTATTTTAACATATAGGTGGATACGACAACCGCGTACACGAAAATGTCCAATACCATACAGATCTCGACGATCTGGCCACAGGCCTAGGCCTACGAACCGCCACGTCGAAAACAGTTATATCTGCTCTTTCTATCCCCGATTCAATAGAGGTTCTCTTCCTGCTCTCAGTGCCGTCCGCATTTAAGCAAGTCCTTCTTTCAGCAGCCACGCTTCTCGTCTACACCCCATCGTATGAGCACTTCGGCATAGTGCCAGTCGAAGCGATGCATGCAGGTCTTCCAGTTCTAGCCGTAAACAACGGAGGTCCATTGGAAACAATCGTGGAGGGGAAAACCGGCTGGCTGAGAGCTGCAAACGCCATTGAAGAGTGGACAGCGGTCATGCACAAAGCGCTGTGGGAAATGGATGCGCAAGAAGCTGCGGTGATAAGAGCAAATGCCAAAGAGAGAGTGGAAAAGGAGTTTTCCCTGCAGGCCATGGGAGACCGGCTGGAAGCGGAAATTCAAGATATGTTTGATAAGGAGGCTCGTCCGTTCCATGGGCTGTGGCACGTATTAGTATTCGGGGTTGCGATGCTTGGGTTGATGATTGCGGTGCTCATAACAGCGTTCATAAAGCTGCGAATAAAACGAGGGTGAACTTGCGCTGAAGACGTCAACTCTCCAGTTAACTGAGCAAGGGCGAATCGGGTCGTGGAAGTTATCTATACACTCCATAATACCCCCAACCTCCAGTCAAAAGGCGACGTATATTATAAGAGGAGCAGATCGGTGGCATCTACATAGGCATCTTCAGCGCTGCATTTTACCATTGCGTTGTTGTGAGGTTTCCAATTTCGTGCGCTCCGAAGTCTATTGCAGTCGCATCCGTTGCGCTCTTTACTAGCGTTTTCACGCATGCTTTAACGTCCGCGCGCCTATCGCAAATAACGAGCAACAAACAGGGGAAGTGGTGTTGATGTCAGCCTTTATGTGTTTGAGATACATGGCAGAAGGATCGTCTTGGACTCTGCTCCTTTTTATCTGTTCTTTGCTGGCATGGGTAATAATGGACCCATGCCAGGTGCTCCCAGCAAATTCTAATATCTAGCACTCGTTTCTACGATGGTTGTTCGAAGACCTCGGGCGGCCCCGACAAGCGGTACTATATCAATTTCCCGGTTCAGAACTGCCTCACCGGAATGGTAGCGCCAGCGTTCTGCCGCTTTGATTTTCAACGATGTATCTTATAGAGAAAGATGAAGTTGAGGGTGTAAAGAAAGGGTCGAGGATTGGCCGAAGTTGCGCTACAAGGGAACCGCATCAATGCCATTCTGCGGCATCAGGGATTGTATAGTTATGAATGTCATCACACAGTAGCAGAGCACGTCTCGGCTTGTAATTATATTTAATTCATTGAGGCATCATATGTAAAAGTAGAGTATCGAAATCCACCCTCCACCTGAATCAGGCCAACTTTCCTATTCGGGAAAAATAGTCACATGACGACGTGTTGTTCTCGTGTTTCCAACTCCTCCTCAAGCTTGCAACATCCGACATCAATGATTATCCAGTTCAATTCCAGGGCACGAAGAAGCGCAATAAGGGTGCTACGACTACTGTGGGGATGGAATTGTTTCTCTTCGTTTCTTCCACTCAATAACAGCTTCAGCTTTGGATATACCGGTTCTGCTGCTTCCAGCAACCCTAAATTTAGGTTGTGACCTTGGGCGTCCCTTTGGATTGCGAACGTGCGATATTTATCTAAATTGATATAATTTCAACGGCACAGCTGATCATAGTTTGGAATTGCGGACTGGGACCGCCACAATGCCGGAAGTTATCAGCCTGTTATCGTCGTCGTCGCCTTTGATGGTGCGTTCAAGCCCCGCTCCAAACGTATCATCGAAGCTGCCGACTCGCCCAGCGCGCATCCCCATCCTCTCTGATGATTCGATTTTCGACTGGGAAGATTCAAACCCCTCCAAAAAGCGCAGATTAAGTCACCAGCGCGACCTGAGCCCACCACCACTCAGGCAACCGAACCCTCCTTCGAAGATAAACCCTTCCCTGCTGTTTTCTGACTTGGAGGAATGTATTATATCCTCGCCCATAACTGGATTAAATAATGACTATCATTCAATGACGAAGCATAGTACATGGAATGGCGACGTATCAGACCCTATAGAATTTACATCATCTGCTGTGGATCCGACAACTGCTCACACGCGAGACAATATTGCCAGAAAAACACCTGCTGTCATAACAATAGACGACAGTATCATAGAATCCGATGAGCTATCTTCCCCTGGAGGCCCACTGAATGTCCCACCGCCAGCCACCTTGAAAGCCAATTTGTCTAATAGAACAGCGAGCCTACTCGCGCGGATTCAAAATCGCTCCTCGGCTGAACCCACTATATCCAAGCAGAGGGGTGCCAGCACGTCTGCCGCCAAATCGATACCCTTCAGTTCTAGAGCACCGGTGCCAAAATCAAGCCAGAGGATAGATTTAGATGAAGATTCTCTCCCAGTGGTTCCAATGTCGAAACCAAGAAGAGCGCCAAAGGCGTCTACCGCTGAAAGGGAAATGCGGGAAGCAGAAAAACAAGCTACAAAGGAACGCCGTGAAAGGGAGAAGGAAGAAGAGAGAGAACGAAAGCAAAAATTAAAGGAGCAAAAGGCTAAAGAGAAACAGCTAGCTGCTGACCTTGCGGAAGCCAACAAGCGGAAATTCGATAAGAAAATCTCCACGCCAGAAATGATTATAGACATGTCCTCTACCTTTGAGGGGTCCAGTGTTGGAAACCAAGTAACGGAGTATATGCGACATCTTGGAGTGGAAAAGAATGTCATTTCTGCTCACATGCCAAATATTGTTACGTGGAGAAGGAAAGTCACTGCTCAGTACAATGACAAGGAAGCGCACTGGGAACCCTGTCCTATAGCCATTAAAATGGAAGACCACGTTCTCTGTCTGCTGTTGGCACAGGAATTTGTCGACATGTCAATAGCCACCACAAATGGTGATGATACCCTCGATTCCCATGTCCTCACGATGAAACGCACTTATCCTGGGTGCAAACCAATCTATCTCATCGAGGGATTATCAGTATGGATGAGGAAAAACAACAATTCAAGGAATCGAGCCTACCAGGCATCAGTTCTTCGGGAATTGGAAAGCAGTTCGCAACCTCAACAACAGCAACAGCCACCAAAACGCCAAAAGAAGCCTAAGCAGACGGTACCCCCACCTCCACCTATCGATGACGACACCATCGAAGACGCTCTCCTCCAGCTCCAAGTGCAACATGGATGCTTAATTCAGCACACCGCAGCGCCAAGCGAATCCGCAGAATGGATCAAGAATTTCACGGAACATATATCCACGGTACCCTACCGGCAGGAGCTTATAAATCTGCATGACGCGTCGTTCTGTATGGATGTTGGCCAGGTAAAGTCAGGCGAAGATAATAGAGATACATATGTCAAAATGTTACAGGAGGTTCATCGCGTGACGGCCCCAATATCGTATGGGATAACATCTCAATATCCCACCGTGTCGGAACTCGTGAGAGAGCTGAAGGAGCAAGGGCCACTGCTCCTGGAGGACGTGAAAGTATGTATATTATGCACCCGATATCTCATTTTCGTATTTCTCATTTCTTCCGCCGCAAATCCCTGATTTCCTTCCTTTGGGACCTCAATCCATACATTCCATTACCCGGACGCCAGATTAGTATCAGCAAACTGATGAACCAAACCCATGCAGAAATGTGCGAATAGAAATGGTGCCTTAACAGATGCTCGCGTCGGCCCTGCTATAAGCAAACGTTTACATAAAGTGTTTACCGGCTTGAACCCAGCGTCCACCGATATCTGAGTCCGTTCCGAATTATATCTCCCACGGCCGAATTCCTCTCTTACTATTACTCCTTCTACATACGACTTCATGGTTCGATTCACATATCAGATCAGTTATACCTCTGGCACCCCACATTGGAAACACCCATATAGTTAACGCACCTATATCCCGTTTTATTTTTGTATTTTTTGGACTATATATATTTTGGGTCGCAGCAGTAGGGTTGGAACAACTATATACCCATTAGATATTTCCCTTATTTCTTGGGGTAGAGGCGGCGTATCCTTGGTCTCAAACGCCTATCAATATGAAAGGCTAGATTAGATGCATTGCATTAACATCAATAATGGCGAGCATGGTTCCGACGGTTTTTGAGTTCTGGATATCTCTAGCTATATACCAAGTGTAGAGTACATCTTATCCCGATTCGAACGCAGCGTATGCAAGTGTGTAAGCATCGCGGGATTGATGCAGGTGATTGGACAGGTGACATTGCAAAAATACCAACGTAGTTAATTGCTTATTCCCCAAATGTTACATCATCTATCAATCTCATTTACATAGAGCAGAGCTATCTGGATTCCTCTGGCAAGCAAGCCAGTCGTCTATTATCCCCAAAAAAAGAAAGAAAAACCATCTAACCCTTCTATACAAAAAAATAAGGGAGATGACACAAAAGAAAAGAGAAATACCGAAGACTACTTGCAAGGATATCTATCCAACGAACCTAGCCCGACGTATTCCCTGCCAACCAAAGCACGGTGCGCTAGGTCCACAGTTACGGCCACAGCTACTCCCTACTTCCAAACCAGTCCCCACTCGCAATCAAACCACAACCCCCCGCCGCTTCCACCCCCTCCATGCAACTGTCCACAACCCAATCGCCACCCAGACACTAGCAGTGCATCCGAGCGCCCAGAACCCATAACAACGCCAGCCAGCACACTGCTGAAACCCATCCCTATTCCCCGCCCTCTTCGCAGCTTCATAGCCCGCAGAATACACCGCGCCCCAAGCCGCCGCCCCTGCCGCCGGAAACATAGCAACAACACCCCAATTGGTGCCGAAGTTCTCCACGCCCCATACGACGGAGATGATAATGGGTACAAGCGCGAAGGAGGCCCCGTAGCCGAGGCCGACGAGGGCGGTGGTTAGGTGGAGGGATTGCGGGGTTGAGAGGGGGAGGGGTGTGGCGAGGAAGAGGAAGCCGAGGGAGAGGAGGAGGGCGGAGGGGAGGAGGAAGGTTAGGCGGGAAAAGGTTCGGTGGGAGAATGAGATTGGGGTTTGTTGATTGATGCTGATGGAGCGCGAACTGGGTTGGAGGTGGGAGTGTGTGGGGGATGGGGCGAAGATGTCGGATAAGTAGCCGGCTAGGAGTCGTGCGACGGTGGAGGTTAGGGCGATGGATGCAACGTGGGTAGCTGCCCCGCCAGCGGGAGGTGAGAGGTGTGGGGGGGAAAAGGGCGGGGTGAGTGTTGGGATTATGGTGCCGACCTTTTCATTTGAGGAGTTAGTGAGATGATTCAGGGGGGAGAAACAAGGGTGTAAAACAGGACGGTTGGCAAAAACATACGTTATTTATATATGCCTCTCCAGGACCGGTGATCAGCAAGAACCCCACCGCAAGCCACCACATCGTTCTATCTTTCAAGAACAATCTCGTCTCCTGGTTAAGGAGCCAGTTCTTCTTCCTCCGCTCCTCTTTCTGGCGATCCTGCCATTCCTCCCGCGAAAAAGTGAGGGACTGGGAATCGTCCTCGAGGGGCGTATCAGCCCCAGCCTCAGCGGTAGTACCGTCCATAGTCCCATATGACAGTGACGATGAAGATATCGCAGCCCGAACCTCCTCCCTCGAGCGGAAAAAGTCGCTTTCACCAATGATCCCGCTCCTCTCCAACTCCTCTACCGCCTCATCGATCATCTCTTCCTCATCCACGACGCGCAACGCAAAGGTGCCGCCAACCCCAACGACACTCAACAATATCCCCAAGAAAAGGAAGTATCTGAAAACATCGACATCCCCCTTCTGCCCGTCCGGCCCACGCTCATACAGCAAGTGACTCCCCACCTGACTCTGCCACATGCCGCTAAGTCCAAAAGCCGCAATGGGCAGGGCAAGCATAATGCCTTTCCGTTTCCCACGCCCAAAGTTCTTCGCGCACGTCGTGACGGCGGCGAGATACATACAGCACGTGCCGGCACCCACGCCAACGAACGATATAACCATAACCGCGAACGGCCAGCCCGTGCCGCCAGCGTCAACAGGGGGTCCGGATTTGTACGCGAATGCCGCCAAGAGGTAACCAGGGCCGAAAAGACATGCGGAGATGAATGATATAGGGCCCGGACTGTATCTATCGCAGAGATAGCCGAAAAATGCCACGGGGAGATACATGGAAACTGCCGCGGCGGCTGCGACGGCGTTGATGCGGAACTGGGAGTAATGGAGGCGGGTTTGGAGGAGGGGTGCGTAGAGGGAGAAGGCAGTTATGCTTCCGGCGCAGAGTCTTCATCGTATACCGCCAAGGGAACAGGCAATTGATTAGAATTTGATGTAATGAAGTAAAATCTCCTCAAGGATACATCTCAACCAAAACAAAAATCCCGTAATTGTAATTGAAAAACCCGGGGCAAAAGACAGCTGGGGCGAAGTAAACAAAAGGAAAAGGAGCTTCCAACATACGCACTCCCAACCCCCCATATAAAGCTCAGGATGCTAACCACCTGCCGCTTCAACGCCTTCCTATCCCGCTCTCCATTGTCAGAGCCGGCTTCATCGTCGCCGTCATCGGAATGGTCAATGCTCCTGCGACCAAAGCCGTAATTCCCTGCTCCATTTGTCCCACGGCCGTCATCACAAGCATCATCATCACCATCATCTTCGTCCTCGGTATCGCGAAGGAGCAAGGGTCGATTGACGTCGAAATCTCGCTTGTCGATGATTCTAGCATGGCGGGTATCATTGGGGGGAGGCATCTTCTAGGATGGGGAAAGAAACCTGGACCTTTCGCGGGGTTAGAAATGAAGAGCGTGTGTGTGTGTGTGTGTGTGATGTCCCTTTGTCCCCGTCGATACACCTAAGTTACGTTTTACGCTCACTTCGTTATGCGGATTTGTATGTCTGAGAAATCCACAAAGGCACCACGGTCAACGACCTGTCCAGTCCTGTCCTGTCCAGTCCAGTCCGACCTTCTTCAACGCAGAACGACACCAATTCGAAAAGCCAAGGTCATTGGGCATAAGATATATATGTTCTTCTCGCCCAACAGAGACAGCGTTGGCCAACCACACAAGATTGCGATGCAGATCTAGATTAAATACGAACCGGAAACATCACCCGCTCTGGCCTTTGCACTATATAGCACCTGCGCTGCCGGAGGGGCTGGGCTCGTTGCTCTCTCTCTCTGTGTGAAGGCGGTTCAAGGATCCATATAGCGATATAATAATGATAATAGGAAAATAAACGTCACAGCATAGCTGCAAAGCCGCCCAATAACAAATTAGACAAGCAGCCCCATCTTTCAGTTCAGTGATAGATAGATAGAGGAATAGGCTGGAGCTCTGCTTCTCAACGTGCCTGTCTGTAGGGAGTAGTATGGCTGCTCAAATCTTCTCCCAACAGAATCGTCGTCGTTGTGTTCTCTCTCAGTCTATGGACTCGGGCCCGATGTAGTTATCCCGTCCTATCCTGTCCTCTCCTATCCCGTCGACGGCGGAGGTCTGATGCTGAGGTTGTTTGGTGATGTTTACCGTCCTTCGCCTGGAATGTTGCAGCCGACGTCAGCAGAGCACGACCCAGTATACGCTTTTCCTGTTTGGGCGATAGTGTAAACGGGCAGCTTCCGGGTCTCGGTCATGGTTATTCCGAACTCCGAGGTATATCGATATCAGCATACATCAAGGCTTCATAATGCAATTTTCATGTCATTCATTTCATTCCATCAATTCTAAGAGCTAATGTTATTGTTAACGTTACATTTTCTTTCCGAATTTCCGAATTTCCGAAAAAAATAAAAATAAAAACTCCGTTCCAATAACCCATTCCGAATCCCAGATCCCAAATCCTGTTTCCAGTTTCCGTGTCCCATGCGGCCCATTTCCCATGTCCCATCAGCCCATAAAAATAATAAAAAAGGGAGATGGGGAAAAAAGAAGTGGGAAAAGATAAGAAAAGTATGAATAATAAGAAGCAGGAGAAGGTAGGTTCAAAATAAGCATGAAGAACAAAAACGGGAAAAACGAACAGTACCCATGTAAGAAACAAGAACAATCGTAATCGGAGCAACCCCTGCCATACTAACGAAAAGGTAAAAAAAGCAGCCAACATGGAATACCCACAATGACGAATATATAGATATCACGATCCAGGGCGAAGGTAGACGAAGAAAGGATGGGGGTGGAGAAACAACATTTCAGCAACCAAAAACTACACGCTAACCTCCCCAGGATCATTCTCCATAACCCCCTCCTCCCAAAACCCACCGTCATACCCATCCCCGCCATTCTCCCTTCCAACCCCTATCCCCGCTCCACCGCGCCGCGAAAACGCCATCCCCTCCCCTTCGCCCCTCTCCACATAATCCTCATCATTAATCTCCTTTAGGATACGCTGGAAGTACATCCGGAGCGATCGCAGGCCGCGCAGGTATCCGCGGTCGATGTCATGCGGGTTACGTGGTGGACAGGGTGCATTGGGCGGTATGCCATCTTCACCTGTGATGCAGTTGGCGAAATCAACGATTTTCACGCGGAGGCCGAAAGTGTTCTGTCCGTCCTTGTCATCTACTGATGATGTTCCTTTCTTGTTCTTTTGTTGTTTTGTTGCACCGTCACGATCCCCTGTGGTCGTCGTCGCGGCGTCAGGCTTCTCGTCTTCTGCGGGTTTTTCCCCATCGTAGAGGATCAAAAGACTACTGGCGTAAAGCCTATAACCGGGGAGTCGCCGCACCATACTCTCTAGTCGAGCGAGTTTATCGAGGATAGTAGGAATCTTCTTAGTAACGCTCGAGTAACTAACCCCATCATACAAGAATCTTGTGAGGGCGTCCTGGAACTGTCGTCCAGCCTTGAGGTCACGGCCGAAATACTTATCCTCGAACAGATACTCTTGCTTTTTGATATTCCAGACTTGCATCCCACAAAGTCGCACTCCCAACTGCTGTGATGTAGTGGTTTGGCACTTGCGCCTCTGAGATTTCTTCTTTTTCTCATCGGCCTCGATTCCATACTGACGAGTACCCATTTTTAGATCGAGTACACACGGCCTATTCATTCCAGCAGTAAGGTCTTCAAGAAGTAGGAAGAACTTAACCCGTTCATCCCTCGTCGTCTGTGCTTCTTTGGGGTTGACAGGGAGATGCACGGGGCCCCCAGTAGAAGTCTCCAGAGCGACGGGATATTTCTTGTGCTGGAGTGGAGTCGCCAACTCTAACGTTGTCTCCCCTTCACGAGCACCAGAAGGAGCCTCGTCGAAAACAAGGGCAGTGTTCGTGACGGGTTGCGAGGAAGCAGGCCGGGATGGCGCTTCCGGCTCCATTCTGAAGATTTCATCTTCTTTATCTCCACCATATCCATCGTCATCAAAATAAACCAGATCTCCAGCTTTATCATTGCTCATGCTTCGTTGTCTTTCAAGCCCGCTACCAGAGTGACGGCGCCTCGCTCGTGAGGCGGTGGGCGCCAAGACTTTAGGACGATAGGGCATGTCTTCGGTATAGATTTTATCCAACGGATGACCATCCCCATTCACAACTGTAGAAACAGACGACGATAAATTGGTCTCCTTCTTGTCTTCGTCCCGATTCATTCGAAGAGGGGGCATCGATCCCTCACGCACAGTGCGAATAGAACTGTCGCTCTGCGAAGACTGACGATCCATGGAAACATGGCTACGTCTTCGCGAGGTCTCAGCGCGCAGTCTGGATAAGGAGTTATGTCCACGAGCGTGGCGCCGATGATGATGGATTGGCGGCGGTGCAAAAACCTCCCGGAGAACCTGTTCCTGTAGTTTTGTATTTACAGTTGTCGCACCCCAGCTAGCTCCATGCCTCTTTAAAGATGGAACCCTGGTGGACGATGCTGATGCCGGCTTAGCAGCAGTTTGTCCAGTCCCAGATATATCTCTACTATCCGGGGACTCGGTAGAAGTAAAAAGATCTAACGGAATTATATGACGATTATTCTCAAGGATCACCTTCGGAATGACCCCTGTAACTTGCGATTGGCTAAAGATCCGTGGACTTTCTGCGTCTTTGGTCTCTTTTGAAACCTGCGGGGCTTTCTCAGTGTCGTTTTGCGTGAAGGTGGAGGGAGCAGTTCCGCTTTCAACGGCAGTCTCATCGGGTTTATTCTTTAGTCGCTTTGGGCCTTTGGAGAAGGTTACATTGAGAACGCCAATATACCTGCAGGGGGCGATAAAAACGAGTCAATTAGCATTCTTGTTAATCATTACGCACGGTGTCCACGATTGCAAGATTTGGTGTTTTTCGGGATGAATCTTCGGGGAGACAAGCTTGGGAACTAGAAATAAAAAAAAGAATAAAACGAACCTTGCAAGAAACGTCAACATTTCCGGGTGTCTACGCTCAATCCTCTCATAAAACTCATTCTCCCGATTATTCAATTGCTTACAGACAGCTCGTCTGGAAAATCTAAATACGGTAGTATGGCCCCCGACTTGATGTCGATACGGCTTTAACTCAACAGCTCCAAGAGGCGCAGTAGGCGCATGGGGATGTTTACGTCTAGAGCGTGTAGATTGGTGATTGTAGTGCGTTGCAGCAGTAGCTGGCACAACGCCCGCATCGTCTGTTAAACTAGACTCTTCCTCACGTGCAGAAAGCCCACTTTCATCCGCTGAGGCAAATTCAGACTCAGATGCTGATTCAGCGCCCAGCTCTGAGATCGTGGTTAGTGGGCGGTCGTTCTGCTCGCTGACCCGACCCTCAGAGGTCTTTGGCAGGTCTCCATGGAGGAGTCGAGCGTCGCCATCTGAACGCAAAGATATGTCCACATGCTCGAGGGATTCGTTTACTATCCCCTCATTATTCTTCTCTAGGGATAAACACTTGAGCTCCTCTTCCTCTGGAGTGTTGAGCGGCTCGACGTCGACATCGACATCATCTGCTTCTGGGCGTTGATGTGGGAAGTAGAGAGCGGACGAAATCCGTTCTTCGTCCTCGTAACTGTCTGGGCCTGCCCGTGTGAGACGCTGTGTAGAGTCAGACCCGGCAGAATTGCTGTCGAAAGTGGAATCCGACCCGAAAGCTAGAGCTGATCCACGATCCAAGATCGGGGTAGGGAAGCTGCTTGTCGACGGAGAAACGAAGCCACGGTAGCTCTTGATTTCGTCCAACAGGTCAACAGGAACCTTCCTCCACCTATCCGTACGGGGTTTTTCTTCGGTAATATCTATATTAAGCGGATTTCGGGGGGTGCGTTTTGTAGGGGTAGTGCCAGTAGAATCAGGTACATCACTCCTTCCATCCTCATCGTGAGAATTCTCATCGTCCTCCCGTTGCAACTGGTGGGGCTCTGACACGCCGGGCGGTAGGAGTATAACCTGAGACCGCAGCGAAGAGGAAGGAGCTTCAGTTCTTCCCCGCTCACCAGAAAACTGACCCTCGCCGCCGCCCCGTTGGCCCTCCTGATCCTTTTCCACAAGGCGCTCATCCCGCTTTTTCCGCTCCGGAGATTTTGTATTCTCTTTGAAAAGGCCCAGATAATGGCTTGATTTGCGACTCCGAACGTGAGAGGCTGGTTCAGCATTGGCCAAGTCAGCTTCGATCGAAGTTTCCTGGCGTGAGCGGTGACTCTTGCTCGAGCTGCGTGTGCCTGGCCGATCTCGACGGGAATCAGACGAGTGGCCCCTGACCCGAGACTGGGGGTGGAGCTGGGACTGGTCAGCTTGCTGGATGGAGTGTGTTAAAGATGACTGGGACCTGCTCTTATTTTCTTTGAGCAATGGTTTAGTAGCCATCGAGGTCGACGTGTTGTTAGCACTTGTCGTAGTTGTAGCTGGGGTGACTAGGGAAGAAGAAGCTTTAGCTTCAGCGGCGTGTGAATCTGGTAAGGAAGGGGTAAGGGTATCAATAGAGTCCCATGTTTTTGCTCTGGAAAGCCGTAGGTATGGTGGCGGTTGTTCTGCAGATGCGGGATTCGGAGTACGTGAAGGCGGTTGGAAAAAAGCATCGATTCCGTGAGGGCGATTCGAGGTAATAACTCCAGCACCAGTACCACTAGCATCACCGCCTCCAACAACACCGCAGCCTCGCTGCGGATGCTGAGTGGTAATCATCGAAGTGAGAGCCGGGGGAGTGAGTTGAGGGGGCGAGGGAGGTGAGAAAGGAGAGTGGGAGCGAAACGAAGAGGAGGAAGAAGAAATCGACTGGAAGCTGTCCTTCCGCACGGGGTCAGTGGACAGAGAAGGAGCATTGCCATCTTGCCGACGGTCAGGAAGCTGCGAAGGATTGTTTTTGTTGATATCGCCGTCGTTATTGATAGGAATATTGTGCGCGGGAAGTCTTCTACTTTCCGCAGCCGCCTGCAGTGTTGAATGTTCTCCTTCTCCTTCTCCTTCTCCTTCTCCTTTTTCTATTTCTTCTCCTCCTCCCGTAGCAGACTGTAGCGATTGCTGGCGGAATGTGGAAAACCCAATGCCGTTGTCCCCTTTGGTCGGAGTACCATTCACATCGTTGTCTGAGGGCAGGTAATGCGTGGCAAAGATACTCTCCCTCTCGGACAACTGAGGGCTCCGGGGTCGAAAGGCGGAGGAGGAGGAGGAGGAGATAGTTGAGGTGATAAGGGAGGCTACAGACGAAGGAAGGGGACGGGGAGAAGAGGAGAAGGAGGAGGAGGGAGCCGTGTTTGTCCGCTTAAGAGGGAACGCGGGATTGGGGGGTCCTGGTCGGCCCGCAGGCGTCGAGGGAGTAGTGGCAGCATTAGTGCGGCGAGGAGTTGATGCAGCAGGGCCAGCAACGTGGGCAGGTTGTTGGCTGAGCGGGCAGCGGCCGGGGGTTTTGGCTTTGGCTTTGGCTTTGGCTACGGCAGTGGAGGTTGGCGGCGATTGCAGGCAGCTCGAATCATGAGGGGCATTGGGCGCAGGTGTCACCAGGGTTGTGGACGAGGGATCAACGGGAGCGGAAGAAGGTGTTGACATGGGGAACACATTGGTCACGCCAGTGGGATTATCGGGGGGAAAACTAGGATTCGGTAGGAGGCGAAAGAGGGAGAAAAGATGAAGAAGCAATTAGGAAGAAAAGAGAGAAGAAGAATGTAATACCAGGTGAAGTTAGAGTTGAGAAGTTGTGTGTGTGTTTGTGTCTGTGAGAAGAGAGAGAGAGGGAGAGAGAGGAAAAGATGCTGGTTTGGGAAGAAATGAAGCTGTTGAAGTTCGCCGACTCGGGCCTGGGACGAGGCGAGATGTGTCCGATGATGGATGCGGGCGATGGCGGTGGCTGGTGACAAAACTCAAATCGTTACGTATCTGTAACTATATATACCAGAGGGGGGGGAAAAATTAAAAAAATTCAACAACAAGAATTAGACAAGAGAGGGGGAAAGATGGACAGGCACTACAGATATTGTCGTATATTTATATAGAAATATATATAGCTATTTTCATTCGTTATGTCCCTCCATTCTGTATCTGTACCATGGTAGTTGACAAGGACGCAAGCTGGTGAAATTCAACAGCAATAATCAGACTAACTCAACTGCTCTGGAATCTGCAAGAGCAATAATAAGAAGGGAACAACCCAAGAGAAAAAGCACAAAAGCCCAAAAGCTTGTACGACGGCTGCTGCTCCAGCTGCGGCCAATCGTTCGCCGCCAATACCAGCCAGCCAGCATCGGCGTGCTAGCTCCTGTCATCTCACAACGGCTGGACGGCTGATTTGCCCCATGTGCTGGGGAACATAAGGTAACTGAGCCACAGGAGGGTTGTACTGTTCATTTATTATGTCCAGGTGCTGTGTCCTCTATATGAGAGGGATACAGAGGATGGATAGATAGAACACATTTATATAAAATACATAGCTTGTTCCCGAGGAAGATAAGTTACATGTTCCTTTGAGGCTCTGATGCAAGGTCACTCTCCATACAATTTCCAGCGCAAGATACATCGTCATCCACGCCCCAGGCACCACTTCGCCGGGGCCAGACCGTTGGTTGCCGAATCCCAGCCACTGGCAACCGCGATTCCTCTCCACGTTTATCCACACAACACAACACAACCTCTCTCTCTCTCTCAGCAAATACCACACCAGCACAGTAACAACTCCAGCCCTCTTGTCACGCAATTAATTACACCGTCGCAGCGGCCAGCCACAACCCCGCTGCCCGCATCATCAACATGGATCCAAGTGAACCCTTTCCTCCCCCGGCACCCGCCCAATCAAGCCCCGCCCTGCTCCCACGAGCTCGCCAGCTCCACATACATACGCTGTTTGGCGAACAGGCAAGAAACAGCTAAGATCTGATATCTGACTTCTGACTTCTCCTTCTCCCTCTCCTTCTTTTCTAGCGGTCAGGCTCACCTGCTCGAGTCAGGCTAGGGCGTAACCATCTGTTAGCTGCCGTGAGAGATTTAACCTCGACCCTTCGGTACGCAGCGTGGCTCCGCTCACATACATAGTTATAACATCCTGGGTGGCTATCACCGTACTCCCTACCATGTGTAGGAACGGGAGCAGCCGAGTCGCCCCGTCTCACCGCTCGAGCTACGAATATCGTGGAGTCGCAGCTTATTGAGCTGTCTCAGCTCACTTCGTCCGCGTCGATGACAAAAAAGAAAGCTCTTCCTACCTGCAATTCCTACCCGTCATCGTTGGACATCCATGACTGCGTTCTTTCAGCTTTTCCAGCAGCCAACAGCAATCAAGAAACCTCCTCCTCCGTCCGGTCCCGACGGCATATCTTTGTCTTGGTTAGAAGTGCTAGAGGCTGCTTGGGCCAAGGAGGCGATCGATAATTGAAACAGCCTGGTCGAGAGGCGGGCGACTAGGGGGTTGCGGACAGGGTAGGGCCGTCGTCATCCCTTTGGCCCGGGAACTCGCCGGAGGAGGGTGGCTGCGTAGTTCCATGTGTAGTTTTTGACGGTAGAGAATTGTTTGTAAGATATAAAAGGGGGTGCTTTACTCCGTAGAACGCGTTGGATGAATGGAAATGAATACGGAATAAAAAGGAGCGGGAAAACCAGCTTCAACACTTGAGAATTGAAGAACAAAACAAAATAAAAATAAAATCAAAAAGATAATAAGAAAGGGTCCTGCCGTGGTTCGAACACGGGGCCTCTCGCAGATCAGGAGCTGAACCCAAAGCGAGAATCATACCACTAGACCACAGGACCAGCTGTTGCTTGGTAACGGCCAGGAAAAAGTGATTTTTATTCCAGAGCACACATAAACCCCTTTTTTTGCTTATTTTCTTTCTTTCAATAAATTTTTTATAAACTCAAGGCCGGCATGCTGTCAGCATGTTATTGATCAGCAAATTCGTATTGACTTCAAGTTTAGTTCTTCAAATAATTGATTGACTTATACAGTCAGAATGGCTATTGTGTATACCGCCCCTGTTGGGCTGCGGCCAAGTAGAAATACTCACTGGTGCAAAATATATATAAACATTTCGGTGCACAGTGGAATCAAAGCCAATGTTCGACGAATTTCAAATTTCAAAATTAAGACAGGACCAGCCTCATCATGCTCAGAAATTTAATTCGACGGAAATGAAAAGTGGAAAGAAACCGCTGAACACAAGTCGAAACTCACGCATGCTACATGCAATTTAGAAACGGGGTATTTAGAGATAGAAAGAAAGCCAAACAAACACCAGAAATAAAAAGGGAGAGAAAAAATGCCCAAATCCATCATACCCTAGCCTTGACCGCCACAGAGAAGAGGAAAACAACCTTCAAAGACACACCGCGCCGTCGCAGTCCGTAGCTAGTAGACTTAATAGACGCGGAATGATACAAACAAAAAAGCAAAATCCCACCCGGTAACTCCAATCAAAGCCAAAGTAAAACAACAGGAACAAAACAAGACCATCACCCGTCAATCCGCTCCACAACCTCCCTCTTCTGTTTCTTTTTCTTCTTCTTCAAAACCCCCAACTCCTCCAACCGCTTCCACACCTCGTCCTTCCTCACATACCCACTCCTCCCTTTCTCACAACCGTCACTACTGCTGCTACCACTAACGCCCTCATCCCCAACATCACCCACACGCCCGCCTGCATAGCCATTCACAATAGGAAGCCCATTCAACACCCTCAACCTCCCCGCCGCCGCCGCCAGGACCATAAGTTCCACAACTCTTCTCCGCAACCTTGTCGCCTCATCTAGGTGCGCGACATACTTGCGATCCGCAATGACGTTTGCTGGCGGCACTGTGTAGTGATCGTCAATCTCAATCTCAACCCTAGCCGCAGCCTCAGCTTCATCCTGATTATGAACATCATCGCTGAACCCCTTCCGTGCGATATCTGTACAGCCACCTAAAGTTGGGAAGCCCGTATCATCTTCATTCCTATCATCCCCTCCACGAACCTGCAACTGCCTCCCGTCGACACCGTGCCCATGTCCCTGACGCGTTTTGAACTTCCGTCTCCCCACCTCTCCACCCCCAACAAGCGCCCCTTTCTCATCCCTCCACACCCTCCCACTGCCCGTAACGGGCGCGGGATAGAACCCCACCGTAATCGGATTCCCTCGTAAATCCACATCACCCAGCGCGCCACAGCGGCCACCAACAGATCTCAGAACCTGGCAGAGCTTCCGAAGCCGCGCGATGCGGTTCCCGACTAACAAAATGCGGCCAAGCCGCGTCAACCCATGCAAACCAGATATATCGGAGAGCGCATTAAAGTTAAGATTCAAGACCCGAAGGTTTGGGAAACTTGCGCCAAAGGCACCGGGGAGCGTTTCTAGGGCACATGAGGCAATGTCGAGGTACTGTAGGCTGGGGACGCTGGTAGATGGTGCGAGGAGTGCTGGTGAGAGGTGATTGGACGATAGGTATAGTTTTCGGAGGGAGGCGGCTGCACTGAGCTGGAGGTGGATAAGGGGAAGTTGGTCATCCTCAGGCTGATGAGGAGGAGCTGGCAGTGTTTGTTCCCGAAGGGATAAGCAATCTAGATAATGACATTGATCGAGACCGCTGATCGTAGAGAGATGGTTCCTGTCCGCATAGAGAAGGTGAAGGTTGGGAAATTTTCCGATATTTAGCTTCTCTATGTTATTGTTTGATAGGGTGAGCGAATGTAGGCAATGAAGGACTTCCAAAGATTCAAAATGTCGAATGCGATTGCCTCGAAGGTCCAACTTTTCGATAGTTTTGATGAATCCAATGTTGCGTACACTTGTGAGGTGATTGTCGCGCAAGTCTAGATTTATCAACCGTGTCCTTAATGTTACATCTTCCGTTAGCAATTTACGTCCATTTTTGCAATATTTAAGCTGGACAATTAAAATAATAAACTTACAACTCCGCTTCGCCAAAGTCAACTTCATCAATCAAATTCCCCCTCACCTTCAACGTCAACAAGCCATTCAACCCCATAATGCCACGGATATTCCGAATCCGATTCCCATCGGCTTTCAAACTCCTCAGATGAACAAGGCCCGAAAACGCATCAAGATCCTCCAACTTATTCCCCGACACATCCAAGTACTGAAGATTAGACAGATGGCCCCACGCCGTTAAGTTGGACAAGCAGTTGCGAGGGACCCTCAACGTGCGAATACTGGAGGGGACGCCGCTAACCTGGCCAACATTGTTGTCAGATGCATCAAGCTCCTCGAGTCGCGAGCAGAATTCGTTCAGCCTGTGCAGCGTTATCAGACCTTTCCCGCGAAGGTTCAGTCGACGGAGATGTTCCCAGTATGGTTCGTACGGTTCTGTGTCGGTGATGTGCTTGATCAAATCTTGGGTTGCCAGAGTATATGTTCCGTGCACCTGTCTGAGAGAGGTCGGATGAGTCCGCTCAGCAACATAACTCACATCAAGCCGCATCGACTCATCAATTTGATGAAGCGTAAAATCCGACAGCGGGGCAAGCTGGAAGCTGTAACTTGTATCCATATTGGGGCTTCCTGGCAAAATCATCGAGCGGTCCTCATGTCCGGGGGTCTGGATAACAGAAAGGCCATGATGCTCGGTATGAGGATCATCGTTGGCTGAATCTTCAGTTTGCTCATCGATCCGCGAGATAGGTCTACCCCTGAAAGTCCGACTATAGAATGAACTATTTTGGCGTGAAGAAATCCGGAACGGCGGGCTTTGGTTGTAAGGGTGCGGTAATACGCTCGGATGGATTTGGGAATCCCTGAAGTGACTAGATCCGTAGTGGTCATGTTGCACAGTAGATGGTAACGGATGTTCCAGCTCGACTGGGCTCAGCGAGTCCTCCCGGTACGTCGCATGGGATACTAAAGGGGATGAGAACGAAATGGTAGCCACCCTACCACGTTTTTCGCCGCCGGAAGGCTGACCATCACCACGTTTTGGACAATTTCCAAAATTATTAGTCTCAGTAAGCTGAGGAATACCTGCCAGCTCCTCACTACCCCAAGACGTAGCTCTGGTTTCTGGCTTGGGACAACTCGACGTAAACCGCGTAGATTTTGATTGCACGGAACTCGTCTCAAAACGTCCGCCGTCTCGGGTATTTGGTCGGAAATCAGGAATCTGCTGGCGATTCTCCGCATCAGTCTCCTTCTCTTCCTGCTGTTGTGCCAGCAGTTGGTCACCCTCATTTTCATTATCGTGCCGTCCTTCACCGAAAGCAGCAGTCATCGAAGATAATTTCCCCTTCGCCGTAGCTGGTGATGAGAACATCTGCGCAGCCATGAGTTCTTTCAATTCATCAACACTAAGGTCCGGAATATCCCTGAAGGGATCTTCTTCGCTGATAATGACGTCTTCTTCTACCGCTTTAGACTCCAGAGGCCTTTCCTCGGCTTGTATCATCCCGTCTCTCCCCTTCACCCAGGCATGCGCCGAGCGGTCATAAGTCATCGCACCGACCTGCTCGGGGATCAAGTGGGCTATCATATCCGAAGATATGATACCCTTGGCTCCAGAGCCGCTCGAAGAGCCTCGGGAAGATCCTGTGGGTAATGAGCCTCCAGTAGACCTGGGCGACGATGCTTCCCGCTGGGACTTTGTACCCCCATGACTATTAGAACCGTTGGGTAAATTTGATGATGAGCTTGTTGCGCTCTTCCCTGAGGTTGACCGCCCACGAATACGTATGTTCTTTGGACTGCTTTCAACACCATCATCACCCTCCTGCCGATGAATGGCATAAGTAGCCACATTCCTTTCCCGATCAAGACGCAAAGACATTACCGATCCCCCCATATAAAGCTCAAAGTCGTCTTTGTCCTCAAACTTCTTCAAATGGCTCACTATACGCGGATGTTGCGTGCGCCGTTCGTGCAATCTGCGAAGATCAATAGTCCCCTCGCGGCTGGGTGGTCTTGAAAATGCTTCCTGTGTTGACTGGTCTTCCTCTTCAGCATCATCATAGGAGTAGTCTACACCACTTTCAGCATCACTTAAACGGTCTGTCTCTTCAACACTTGATAAACCATGATTATGCTTGCCGCCCCCTCTGGCACGTATTATGTCCATTATCTTAGTGGCTTCGTTCAAAAAATCCTGTGTGGTAATCGATCCTTTCCTACTATCGTCGAAGACATGGCTCGGGCTTGCGATAAAGGAGAGTTTCTGTTCATGCTGTACGGCATTGAGAGAAGCTGAAGGTCTGCCAGCGTGTTTGGCTTGAACTATTTCTTCGTTTCCAACCTGAGACCTTATCTGCAAGGGAGTTGGCGTCCGGGGACGTGGTGGGAGTTCCGAGTCACCGTTGTCGCCACCTCGAAGCTGACCTTCATTTTGATAGTTTTGAATATTATAGCTGGCAGAAAATTGAGTAGATTCAAGAAGAGAAGACGCCAAAATCTGATTATTAGGATCGATATTCTGTAGTGTTTTCCTTCGTTTTCGGCGAGGATCTTTCGTCGGGCTATTCAAAACCCTCTTCGTCTCGCTCTGTCTAAATGGATTTGATTCGCAATTTTCGTTTGCAATTGCTGCATTGTCGGCATTGGTTCTCATATTCGTCCTGACTGCAGCAGGTGGAAACGCGTTGGCTGGAGAGGAGCCAGGGGGATCATTTTGTCGTCTCGTTGATTGAATTGGGCTTTTATTTCCAGCCTCCTTTCTTCGAGATGGAACATCTGATGGGCTTTTCCCTTCCTCGTTCGTAATTATCAGGGAAGGGGCAGGGAGCAGACTGAGACCCTCGATTCGTTGCTCTGATGAACCGGGAATGTTTGAGCCCAGGTGGTCGTTTGAATTGGTTAGGTTCCGATGCTTGCCGCGGGTCGACTTGGTTGGAGTGTCGCGGCCATTGTGAGAGGATAATGTGGCTCCTGCCTGGTTGGGATTGCGGCGTGAAGTTGGTCTGCTTCGGCTTCCTCCCTTTTGACGGGTTTCTGTGGGTGATGGGGTTGCTTCGCCTGGGCCATTATTAAAAGTCTCTTCGAATTGGCTCATTCGCCGTAGTAGCTTGTTGCTGGTAAATGTGTCGTATTCCCCAAATAATTTCAGGGGACTTCCAGATGACCTTGGCCTTGAGTGGTTGGTTTCGCGACGTGCGCGATGCGGAGTAAGAAATTGAGAGGGTGGTTCTAGCTGATGATGTGAACTGAGCATTCCTTTTCGTTTATCAACCGGTGGGGAGCTTCTGATTTTTGAATTTGATAGGAAGGAGGAAGAGTGAAGAGGCGAATGGAGGAGAGATGTTGGGGATAGCTGGCGACGGTGAAAGGACCCATCGTTGGAATAGCCGCCCCGACGTATGCTCACAAAGCCACCACCAGTGGAGCCGAAATCCATAGTTCCAACAGATAAATCTTCTGGTAACGACTGGCTAGTCATTTCGATAGTATCCTCCGCTCCTCCCGTGAACGAGTGATTCTCTCGTCGACTGAGATAACTACAATCATCGCTGGCAACTGAATTCCGTCTGCGAGAATCCGAGAAGGTTTCTTTCAGGTTCGAATTTCTTACTTGATCGAGAAGTGATTCTAAAATTTCTCGATTTGTGTATTCGGCGGCGGTGTCATTATCGTCCATTGAGAAGAGGATCGGAGTAATTTCCTCATTGCGCAGTTCTTCCCTACCGCTGACAGTCCGTGATCTGGGGTCAAAGCCAACGCTGTCATTCCCGGGAGCATCACCGCCCAGCCAGCATTTGGCGTTGTCCAAAGATGTGCTATATCTTTCCACGCTATCCTGGCCATTACTAGCAGAATGTTCACATCTAGCTCGAACGTCATCTAAGTCGTTCGGTAAGATATCTGCCTGCTTGTCTCTGGACGAGCTTGAAGGAGGTAGAGACCATGGTCGATCACCCTGTGCTTGTACAGAGGTAAAAAGATTTGACCGCGCGTTCGATTGGGTATTGGTAGGTGGCGGTCTGAATACATTCTCCAGTTCCATGGGGCCGAACAAATCGCCTCCTTCTCCCATCGGAGCTTCACCGCGAACAAGGCGCTTTTTCCATTCCGGGGTGTTGTCGTCTTTCGCGTGTTTACTCTGTGGTCTTATATGCATGGTAGAATTTTCGACGGGTGTATTCTCTGATTGCACTTGTACGGACACTGTAATAATGTTCAACAAACAAACTCGTTAGTTACATGCCTAAGTGAAAACTTATTTTCATGTGGTACGAGCCAGCTTGCCTTTGGGACCAACACTCGAGGTGAAAACATTGATCATGGAAAACGTGTGATTCGACGAGAGATTGCTATTGTTGCTTTCGAGGTCTGATAGTCGGGAAGGCTCCGAGGTTTTGCGCAAATGTCTGAAGAAGAAGGAAGGTCTGTTATGCGACGACGAAACACTGGAGGGTGGAGAGGCAGAACGGCCGCGCGACGAGCGTTTGAAGGAGTTG
The DNA here is from genome assembly GCA_002572885.1 of Blastomyces parvus. Lineage (NCBI taxonomy): Eukaryota > Fungi > Ascomycota > Eurotiomycetes > Onygenales > Ajellomycetaceae > Blastomyces > Blastomyces parvus. The sequence goes on from PDNC01000003.1 coordinate 221,478, forward strand.
GAGATGCGGTCGCGCAGAGAGGAGGTTTGGGAAACCCAGTCCTCAGACAGGCCATCTAGCCAAGGTTGTTGTTTACTCATATTGAACTTGATTCGGATTCGGTGTGTTTAAGCTGGAGGTAGATTGTTGACAAGCGCTTATTGTGAAGGTGCTGGGGAAGTATGCGATCTGAGCAGGGTAGGGATTGAGGGAGGATATATTAACATAATGCTTTGTTAATAAAGATATATTTGGGGGAGGGGAATCCGTGGACTAAGAATGCACCATTAGTCAATAAAGCGAAGTTGAGGATAAAGAGATGTTGTCGAAGTTGTCGCCGTGTGGAAGTGTGTGTGCGGAGAGTTTGATATCGATGATGCTTTGGTGTGGGTTGGCAGCTGGGGCTAGCGGCGCCAAGAAAACAACAACACCCTGCCGAATGCGGGAATCACCGGCCCGGAACAACAAAGCTCCCGGCCCCCTCTCAGCCCTGTGGACGTTGTGTTTTCTGTCGGCGGCTATATATAGAAAGATCCCCGATTGATGACACTGTGGAAGACCGTGGCTGTCAGATAACTGAGATAAGTGAGATAAGGTGTGGCAATGACCATGTCTAGCTGAGAGCATTATCAGTGTATATCATACAAGTTGAACGGAGCAGTCCCTTAGTTAAATCCTGAATGCTGCTACTTCACACATGAAAATATTTGTACTGTATATGTATATCACATATATAATTCGAGCCGCATTTTCTACATCTGCTGTCAACGTCAAGCTCTGCTTCACTCTGTATCCCCATCAGCGGGGATAAATAAGCGCCCTTGTCCTCGGGCAGCTCGCAGCAGGCAGAAATTGCACGTGACCCCACTCGTTGGCCCGGCAACCAGGCGCAAGCTCTGCCGCTTCCACGCTTAACGCGTTAAGTGGGACACGAGATCCTGTGACTTGGAGCTTTGGCTGCCGCTTGCTGTCACTTGTCAGTGAAATCAATAGTTTCACCGTGCCGCTCAGCCACCACCAAGGCCACAGCTCCCCTGAAGAGCAGGCCTCAACACACCAGCACAGGCAAACAAACCTATAAAGCTACCTGGGTAACTCCAAATGCCGTCCTCGACGTCCTGTCGTTGTACCTTTCTCTCCCCTTCCGTGGCTCGTCCCCCCCCTGGACGCCATGGTTTTCAAGCGCCGCACCAGTCCCTTGCACTTCGAAACCCTCTCTGCGCTACCCTCAGAGCTGCTGGGTGAGTTCTCTGATAGTGATGATGGGTTGGATGATGCTGCTCGAGCTGCAAAACGAAGGAGAATTGAAAAATTAGGCCAGGATTACTTGGAGGGAAGGCCGTTGTTTATCCTATCTGCTGGTTTAAAGGGCCCCTTGGATAACGGATGGGTGAACCCCTGGAGGAGGAATAAGGGAAAGGATAGGAAACCACAACGAGGGGCATCGTTATGGAAGCAAGATAGGGAAAATGACTTCAGAAATGGCACATCGAGTTCTAGAGTGGTCTCACCCGAAGTTACCTCGAAACCTCGCAGACGCCGCATGAAACCCTCTCCCCAAGTTCGTCGTCAGGGGAGTGGCTTCGAATCTTCTCCCGACCCAGGGTCTGTGCAAGAATACCCATCCGATCAGCTGCAAAGGAAGTCAGGCGGCAGCAGGGCCGGAGGACAAATCGAAACAGATATCTTTAGCGCTCGACAAAGCCCTTCAAAAAGCATATTCTCCAAATCACGAGCAGTATCCGCGCGAGTTAATTCAAGAACGGCTGAGCCAGCTCATCGGTCTGTATCGGCATCCACATCGCACCGCTTTTCAGTTGACAGCAACAGTAGTTGGTTGAAGACGGACGAAAAGAGACTACACCCACAGGCTTATGAACGTCCAGCCGGCTCCAGCCCAACCCCTGGCTATCGCATGCGCTCTCCTGGAAAATTTCAGCAGGACGGAGGACTGCAACATGATAAGAAAAGGCAGAGGGTGGATGATTTGATCGGTGATAACAACGAGAACTACACCCCCCCTCGCATTTCGTTTACACCTATCAATGGACAGGGAACGCTGGCCTCGTTACATACAAGAGTTCGAGATCCTCGGCCCGAAACTATTCACCCGTCGAGGAAGAGTTCAAAGTCGCCGGGTGCCCGCTCACGCTTCTCAAAACCGGGGAAACCAGCTTCTGCGTTCACAGGAATTCCTAGCCGTAATGAAAAGGAAGTGGTTCATGAGAACAGGAATCATAAATCACCTACGGTTACGCAACCCTCAGGATCCCTTCAAGTTGTACCTTCCACAGACCATTTCCCTGACCCCGACAAACCGGCATCAAGCGCCGATACAGTTTCGAACTCCAATGGCCACGCCGAACATTCCAAACGCTATCGACCGCAGGTATCTCGAGGTAAAGCTCAACTGGAAAGCAAAAACGGGAATCCAAACAATAGTAATAGCTCCCACACTATGCCGCTAGATCCAACCCCTAATGGAACGCATGGTTTGCAAGACAACTTGCAAACTCTGAGCAGCACGATAACATCGGAAGCCCCACCTTGCGCTCAAGTAGTTCCAGATCATCTGAAGTTCCCAATCCCGACTATGTCTCTCCATTCCACGTATTTTTCCGCAGGCCACCCCAGCGGTGCTAGACGTAGTCAAAATGGCGCATATGAGGAGCAGTTATCAACGCAGGCACCTATTGCTCTTGCTCAAATGTCTTTGCAGGATGAGCTGGCAATGCAAGCCGCGAAAATGTCGCAAACAAACAATGCCTCGAAGGTAGTTGTAAATGGTGAACAAGTCAAGCCCTCGCATCTATCCGACCCCAGCATCTCGAACCGACCGACGAACAAACACAGCCAAGATGCAATCGCGCCATTCGATTTCAGCACGGTGAAGCGGATAAAGCCCGGGAGAAGATCCGAAGCAGAAGGGGAAGCAATAGTCCCGCCTGGTAAAAAGAATGACGAACACACGGAAGGGCGAATTCGAACTAGAAACCCTGACATCCTGAATGATTCTTCATCCCCCTCGCGCCCTCGAAACCAGGCACAGTCACCTTCACTATCGCCAAAATCCACATCTATCCATGCTCACAAACGTGCCGGTTTACCTCCCCCGTCCCTCCCAAACCGGCCTTCCAACGCATCGAGCACCGACATCCCGGTCGCGCCACCCGGCGAGACACAAAGCCATGATGCAGATTCCACGATCCTCCCCTTCAACCTGACCGCCTCCACAAACGACACACGACAGTACCAAGAGGGACAGGGCCACGCACCTGGCTGGAATAATTTCGACCTGAGCCAGGCAATCGCGGACGCAGGAACCTTTTTGGGGAGCTGGGATTTTGAGAAGGTGGATCTTGAGAGGATTGCGCACAGTAACAGCGTGAAAAGTCTTAACAGCATCAGCAACATGGCGAATAAGAATAGCCGTAACACCAATACCACCAATGGAAACAGCTACGGCGCTGGTGCTAGGAATGGCTAGGAGTAGGATACCGCCGCGGTCTCCTTCGCTAGGCCTGAAATCGCCGTCGATGCTGAGGGCGAATATGCCTCAGCGGTGATGAGGGTGTGGTTGGAATTTTTCCCGTTTCCCTTAGTCTTTTGCTTAACATTTCAGCCGTTGGAAGGAGCTCTATATTTATTTCCAAGTTCCTTGTTGGGTTTGTTTTTCACTGGCGATAGAGCGTTGAGCACACATGCTGCATAGAGTATCTGTAACATAAATTAAGGCATAAGTTAACTTAGCATAGCGTAGCATATACCATAAATGAGTGAGAAAACTTTTTATTTATTCCCTCATATTTAAACAATTCTTTTTTCCAGCATACAGTTTTTTTCAATGCTTTTTGAAGTAATTATTTCGACACACCGTCGTGTCGAGTTTGATAGAAGGGCAAGAAAGACACACCTTGGCCCGCTGTAGTTCGACTGTGGAGGTCAAGCTGCCTGGCCTGGACCATGTCATCATCACTCGGCGCCGTATCCGCAACAGACACACCCCGAACTTTCTACACAACCACTCTCCCCAACACCTATCTTCCACCGAAAACCTCCTCCACCCCATGGCGCTTGTGCTAGGAAATGGCTTTGACTTCGGTAAGTGTTCCATATTTCCTCAGTTATTCCAAAACCAATACCCCAGCTAACTGGAAGCGTGCGCAAGTGGAAAACATTCAACTTCTTCGACGTCTCCCCGGTCCCATTGCCAGACGGCGGCAACAGCTCCATCTTCAATGTACGTGATGCGCCCGTATCCTAGATACACCTTACGTATACATATATCTGATATAATAACAAACAATATGATTTTCCGCTACAGAGCGACATAAGCTGCGTCTGCACTGGCTCCGAGAACCTCTTCCTCGGCACATCCGATGGCATTGTCCACATCCTGTCACAGACCTTCAAGGTCCTGCGCACCTTCAAAGCACATGATACAGGCTCCATTACGCACATGAGACAGGTCGACGCAACATCGCTGATCGTCACCATTTCAGAGGACCTGCTGAACGACCCCGTCCTAAAGGTGTGGGCGTTGGACAAGGAAGACAAGAAAACGGGATCGCCCAGATGTTTGTCAACGGTCCAGGTGCAGAATGGCCGGAGGCAGTTTCCGGTATGGTTGACTTGATTCTTTTTGTTTTGTCTTATCTCATTTTCATGCCTAACGTCCTTTATTTCCCCCAGGTATCCGCCTTCGTCGTCCTGCCAGACCTATCCCAGCTCGCCGTCGGCTTCGCAAATGGCTCCGTCACCGTGATCCGCGGCGACCTAATCCACGACCGAGGCGCAAAACAACGCACCGTCTTTGAATCCGAAGAACCCATTACCGGCCTGGAAATCCAGCACGGGCCCGCCACGACCCTATACATCGCCACCACGGGCCGGATACTCACCCTCGTCGTCGCGGGCAAGGGGCAGGGCCAGCCCGCCCGCGCGCTCGAGGACATAGGTTGTGGCGTGGGCTGTATGACCGTTGATCACGACACTGGCGATATTATCATCGCACGCGAAGATGCGATTTACACGTACGGTGCATCCGGTGGTCGGGGGCCTAGCCTTGCCTTTGAGAGTCCGAAGACGTCCATAAATGCGTTCAGGGATTACCTAGCGCTCGTTTGCCCGCCTATGCCTGCGTTGCCGAAGGCTTCTGATACTTTCCGGCGGTTTGGAGCGGGTGGCCAGGGCGAAGACATCCTGACGACGTCGACGTTTACGATACTGGAGCCGGATTTGAAATTTGTTGCTCACTCTGAGTCGTTGGCATCGAGGGTGAAGTATGTATTTATGGAATGGGGTGATTTGTTTATCGTTACTGTGGATGGGACCGTATGTATAAATAATCCTTCCTATGAGTGTTGTATGAGAGAGGCAGGAGCCCAAAGCTGAACGAACATGGTTGAAAATAGGTTTACCGATACCGTGAAAAGACTCTGCAGCAGAAGCTGGAAATATTGTACCAGCGAAACCTTTACATCCTAGCTATCAACCTTGCTCAGAAAGCTGGGATTGATACACTACAGCAAAATGTCATTTTCCGCAAATACGGTGATTACTTATACCAGAAAGGGGATTATGATACTGCAATGCAACAGTACCTGCGTGCAATTGACAACACAGAACCGTCCCAGGTTATTCGAAAGGTATGGATTTTTGTTTTCGCTGCTGATTGTAGCATATCGATTCGACAGAAGCTTAGTTTGCTAAATCAACACATCCACTGTATAGTTCCTAGATACCCAACGAATCCACAACCTCATAGAATATCTCGAAGAGCTCCATGACCATGAAAAGGCGACAGCCGATCATACAACATTGCTCTTAAACTGTTATGCAAAATTGAAAGACACCACCAAGCTCGATTCGTTCATCAAAGCTCCCGGTGAGCTGAAATTTGACCTCGAGACCGCGATCGCGATGTGTCGACAGGGCGGTTATTACGAGCAAGCCGCATACCTAGCAACAAAGCATAACGAAACTGACATGGTGATCGACATTTTGATTGAAGATTCTCGGAAATATGAAGAGGCGCTGAAGTACATATGGAGCCTGGAACCTGATACGGTAAGTTGACATACACTCCAATAGCGATCTACAAGTTAATAAACGGCTTTTGAAATAGGCATATCCAAACCTCATGAAATACGCGCGTGTCCTCCTAGGCCACTGCCCCCAGGAGACCACGAAGTTGTTTATCGAGTATTATACGGGCCACTTCCGACCCCGGCGCGAAACCGACAAGCAACCTGCAGCAAAACCCCAGCCACAGGCAGGGGGTGCCATCCAGAACCTAACCGCCTTCATCCCATTACCAGGGACTCAGGGACCAAAAGCCCCAGCTGCCGAGCCTCAATTAGCTCCAGAGCTCGAATCACCGGCTGAATATGACATACCGAAACCGCGCAGTGCGTTTTCAGCATTCGTCGATCAGCCGCAGAAGTTCATAGAATTTCTCGAAGCGTTGATTAAGCAGGATGGTCTGAAAGAGGAGGATAGGGTGGATCTGTATACCACTTTGTTTGAGATGTATCTGGACACGGCGAAGCGTGCGAAGGGGGATGGCGAGAGGGTGGAGTGGGAAGGGAAGGCGAAGAAGCTCATCGAGGGGAAGGATGTATGTATACATCATTTGGAAATGTATGGTTTGTGTTATTTTTGAATTTGTTATGGCTGATGTCATATGGTACTAATACAGATTCCCGTATCCACTTCGAATGTCTTATTACTCTCCGACCTCTCGAATTTCCGGGAAGGGACAACATTAGTCCAAGAACAAGAAGGCTTGTGCTCGGATATATTCCGCTCCTACACCTCTGCCAAAGACACTGCAGGCGTTATCAAGGCGCTGAGAAAATATGGCCCGCGAGAACCACAATTATACATCGACGCACTCGCGTACTTCTCGTCTAGTCCGAAGATCCTCGAAGAAGCCGGTGACGAGCTGCATGAGGTTCTTAGAAAGATCGATAAGGACGGGCTCATGGCGCCGTTGCAGGTGATTCAGGCACTGAGCAACAATGCGGTGGTGACGATGGGGATGATAAAGAAGTATCTCAGTGATAATATCGAGAGAGAACGGAAAGATATTGCAAATGTGCGTATCTTATCTTCCATTCCCGCCCCCATGGGGTTGCCGCTTTTCCACAACTAACAAGCCCACGCAACGCACAGAACCGGCACCTAATATCCAGCTACACCGCCGACACCGAAGCAAAGCAAAAAGAAATCGACGAACTAGGTTCCAAACCCTTTGTCTTCCAAGCGCGCAGCTGCGCTTCATGTCACGATAGACTAGACCTCCCCACAGTGCATTTCCTCTGCAAACATTCGTTCCACCAGCGGTGTCTTAACAGGGTTGACGAGGACGCCGAGTGTCCTGTATGTGCGCCGCAGAATGCAACCATTCGAGCCATTCGTGAAAGGCAGATTAAATCTGCTGACCAGCATGATCTGTTTAAGAGTGAGTTGCAGCGGAGTCGGGATCGGTTTGGGACTGTTAGTGAGTTTTTTGGGAGGGGTGTCATGAGGGCGAATCATGCAGAGTAGCATGCAGTGTTGTCTGTTGTTTTCTGCGCTTTTCTGATTATGGGATACCATGTCTATATACAGCCATATATTTCTTTAATTTGATATGTGAAACGACATTTTATATGCGCTTTAAGACACGCCCATACTCTTGATGTCCATTTGGCTCTCTTTAGCTTTCTCCTTTATGATACTCTTATCAATCTTATCAACACGTGACTTGGCGCCTCCGTCGCGTCAGTGCACGCCGTGTGATCAGCAACGAGCACGGCAAACACCCACGTCATTATCCACCACTAGCACTAGTTACAGGTCCTCTGAGAGTCACATAACTTGCCCTCGGGGGATGTTAACGCACATGCACCGTGGCGATCCAATTGACGCGGTCCAGCAAGATGCCATCCAGCCTCGTAATCCAAGACTCAGACGACTCGGACGCTGAACTCAGCGATATCGCTACCTCCATCGATCCGCTTCAAGACAACACCACCACGGCCAATCCTGCGATTATACTACGGGATTTCCCGCCCATCGATCAGTACGATCAAAATTCCAGTGGTAATGATAACAATTATAACAATCAGGTAGTGGGAGAAGCCACCATTGGAAACGGGAATGGCGTGGATCGTAACTCGAATAATCATGGCAGTCCAAGCTTCGATCCCAACCTCAACGTCAACTTCGATCAATTCCTCGCGTCACAATCGCAGGATCAGGCGGCGACAGGGTCCGTTTCACTGTCCCAGCAGCAGAGGGAGAGGGCGTGGCTTGGAGAAGAAGATGGGGATGGTGCATATTCCAGCTTGAAGGCCCCCAGAAGAAGTATTTTGAAACGGGGAAAGACGATGGATGCTGGGAAAAAGGAGGGGGAAAATGTGGGGGTAGGGGAGAGGAATGTGAAGAGGAGGCGGATAATGGATGTGTCTGGGGCATTTCAAGTTGCTGTCGGTAAATGTGTTGGCTTTGCTGGTTCGCCGGAGCAAGATGAGGGTGGCTGTGGTGGTGGGGAGGAATTATCGACTGAACGTATGATTGATATCGATGCCTCTATATCCCCTAGAAAAGACGGTGGAGATAGTACATTCGGAGAAGATTTGACAAACACTCCTTGCGATAACCCCTCCACAGCTGAAACTGAATGGGATCCTCCAACCACCCCTGGATCAAAAGGTCGCTCCAGAAAACAGCCGACAGGACGGTCAAAGTCTACACAAGGATTCGACGATACTGCTTACGATACTGAACCAATGTCCTCTATTACCCTCGCGCGAGCTCGTAGGACAATGTCATCATCCTTTATAAGCCATCCACCGCAATCCTCGACAGAAAGCACCCACGATGAGCTTGCGCTACCATCGGTGGTTCAAGTTGCGATAACCAATATGAGATCAACAGCCATAAAAAATAAGGAGCCCTCAGCTGCGGGGAATACTGGGATGGAGAGTGACCAGGATGAGCTGGACTGTATCAATGCAGATTTTGGCGACATCCCGAAAGAACGCTACAAGCCGCGGCCGAGTAGGTCGCGGAGTAAAGCCATAATTGACACCGGTTTAGGGGTTGACGAAGTTTGTGACATCGAGAATTCTCACGTTGAACTGGTGGTCCCGCGTGAAGATTTCGCAATCGCACAAACATGTCAATCACGCGAAGACGGAGGGTCGACTGTTGCAGAAATAAGTAACAACCCAGAGGAATATATGTTAAATGCCACTGCCCAGGATACCCCTCTTGAGAAACCTAAGCGACCACTGAAAGTGGCAAAGAAGAAGAAGGTTAAGCGGGGAAAGACGACTTCCGTGATGTTGAACAGGGCTATAGAATCGGATGTTGAAGATGACGTGATATGGCTAGATGAGAAGCCGGCAGACATTAATTTCAAGGATACGAGGAATGAAAACCAACCGTCAAAGAGCCAGAAAGCTAGCCATCTCGAGGAAAGCGAGGGAGAGGTGCTTGGTAACAACACCAAGAGTAACCAGGAAGCAGCCACAGTTAAAGCGGAAAAGGAGGAGGAAAGCCATGTGAAACTCGACGAGGTCCAACCATTACCCTCCGGCCATACTACTCCCGCTGCCGCACCCGATCCCGCTCCTGCTCCCGCGCCCAATAAACGCGGTCGAAAACGGAAGAAGACGTCCGATAGTCTAGCTGTGGAGTCACCAAACCCCGTCGCCGAAACCGAACCATCCACTGATTGTAAGGAAGACATTCAACCCCTCGTAGAACAAGACCAGAATATTCCTGCATGCGAAAAGGCCCTGGAAGAGAAGGACTCTAAACCGGATACCGCGACAGATATTGGAACCGCAGCGGAAGCAGATCAGGTAGCCCAATCCAACGAAGAAGTGCAGAAGAAACCAATTAGTGCAGACCCCCTTACATCTACATCTACGCCCCATCCCACACCCCGTCAACCACAATCACAACCTTCAAACATAACAACCCCAGCACCCGAACCAGTCGAAACGCCCAAAAAGCCCACTATGGCAGTCCAAAAGGGCCCTGACAAGCACAGCCCCATCACGGTAAACAAGAAGGTATCGTATCGGGTGGGCTTGAGCCGTACGGCGAGGATCGCACCCCTGTTGAAGGTGGTTAGGAAGTAGAAGAAAAATATACTGATATTAATCGGAGTAGTATCTTGATGAGCCGCCGTCTGGTTGCAAGGGTTAGCAGCATTGACAACAGGGCTTGCTTGCTCTCACATCTCGGTCCTGCACGGCGTTTTATTCCTCTCCAGTGTGAGGTTGGACCGGATTATGCAACATATTTTATCCCCTTACCCGCGATGATAGTTATATTTACTCCCCCGCCTTAACTTGATTTACTCTTCGACGCATGACCCGTGATGTATTTCTTATATCACTATACCCTATTAACAATTAGTTAAAGCGAATGTATTTATTATCAAGCTCCCCCGCTTCATTATATCGCTACTCTGCGATCCCTCTTCTTATATGCCCCGACATAATTGTAGATATGCTACTTTTATAGAATATCCCTTTTCTCCACGACGACATACACCAGTGCTCGGCACGTGTAATGATGACATCCAGCCTGGAAGAGGTTTCGCGGCTCTAAACAAGGGAACAAGCATACGTTACAGTTCTGTATAACCGAACATACTACGCCGGTAGTTTACTTTTCGAAGATCCGTGAGCACACAGGGGTGGCAATGATGTTCGCTTATACAGTTCGTTGAAGAAAAGCATGCCATAAGCCGAAGAAGTTAAATGTAACCGGATGGGTATATTAAAACGGAAACCTAAGACATTGCGAAGGTGGACGTATTCCCACGAATCTTAAGAAAAATTCTAACCGCAAAGCCTCGTGTAACGATAATGAGAGGCATGTGTAGCAGAAAATAGAGAGCTCAGCGCAGAAGTAAAGCGTCCCCGACGTCGCAGAGCAAGGTATAAAGACAACATGAAAGGGGCAAGCCGGAGAAACATGACTACACGGAATATACATCGAGACACCGGTATAAACACAGAAGAGCAAATATGAAATTTGCCTTCACCTTCAAACCCTGTTGTTAACTGTGCGTATCAGCACATTGCGCCTATGTACGCCGTTCATGCCAATAAACTAATTTTAATTAAATAAATTCTCACCAGCGTCATATCATACCCACCCGGTAGGAGCTGCAGAGCCAATTCTCAAATCTTCAACCCCTGGAGCTACCGACATTTGCCATCAAGGGACTGACTACCGAAAGCTCAATATACAGCTACTAGTTCTCGGGCATGTGTGTTGCACCCCGGGGGAGACCTCGGATCAAGTTTGTCTGCTTGTTTTTGGGTATTCCTCCGCTAGATGAATTTGTCGAACGGCCTTGGAAATTCCTTGGATAAGTCCAACGATACCAGTTCGCCGGATCATCTCCGAGACATTCTCCTAGCGTAACTACCTTATAGCCTGCGCCATATATAGCCTGCAGCATATGTGGAGTGAGACTGTAGACCGTTTGTTCGTGAACATCATGAGCTATAACCAACAGAGGTTCGTTGTTGGGTTTAGCAAAAGCAAGGGCATTATCGAAAATGTCTTTGGAGCGTTGGATAAGATCAGGGGAATCATTATTGTAATCATCCGTATCCACATCGAAATACGCAACATGATATCCGAGTTCATCCATCTGTCGAACGCAACCGGAGGCTTCAGAACATCTCGAGTATGGAGGCCTCATGTAAGTTGGGAAGCCACCAAGGATATTGCGCAGAGCCATTTCATTCTTCACCATCTGATTGACACGTTGATCAGCAGAGAGGGCGTCAAGATCTTGATGAGCCCATGTGTGGCTAGCAATTTGATGACGACTGTTCATCATTCGTTTTATTAAATTCCTCCACGGAAAAGCCGGATCGTCTATCGGGCCCTTGTTCGAATTAATTCCGGTCACAAAAAAGGTAGCCTTCGCGCCGAACGAATCAAGCATATCGAGTAGATCACTGGTATAGATGTTTGGACCATCGTCGTAGGTCAACGCAACTGTGTTAGGGACTCTACAGTTGAAAATCGGCTCGTTGCCATACGGAACTTCACCAACATGGTCACGAACGACGCCTAATGTGCTCTCCCCATCTGGCGTTTTCAGCGCATCACAGCCGTTCCCGTAGTCGATCAAGCAATCTGGGGCTTCACAATAGTATCTCGAAATACCACAATAACCTGGGTACCTAGTAAGTAAGGCAGGAGCAAGGCTAAATTCCACAGCTGAGGCACATACCGGATAGTGAGCAACAGTACCCATCCCCACAAGATCCATACTGTGGACCGCACTTTTGTTCAGGAGCCTGGCGTTTTTTCAATCCTGGAGTGGTTGCACTCCGGAGTCCGCCAAACCCTGGGGGTGGAACATGTCCTGGCGGTAGGGCGATCGGAAATTTGGGTAATATTCCCCGGTTGGCCGTCTCGCAAGCCAACTCGTCATCAAAACTGGCAGCGGATGCGAGAACGACGACACCAAGATGGAGAGCCCACACCCAACGGCGAGAATGCATAGCGATGATTGCTGTTGGTAAATAGAGCTTTGCACGAGGCTGAAGAAGGATAGGTTGAGATACCAAAAAGAATAATTATTGGAAAGTGAATACAGAGAATATTTAATGAATTGAAAACTAAAAATATGGGAATGGATTCAACCAAAGTTTTGTTGTTGACGAAGAATGGCGGAGAATCGAGCGAGAGCGAGCTGGGGAAAGAGAGCAGCAAGATGCATCATCGCGATGCGACATACAAACCGAAGGAGCATTGGACGACAAGCTGAGACAGGTGGCCATATATGTCACCTCGCTCTTTCCAATCCCCAGGCATTGTATAAGAGCGGCCGGCCGGGTACATTCCTTCCGTCATTTTTGTTCGTCCATCTGAAAGCAAAAGCAGTAATTGAGGAAACTGCTAGGGGAAGGGGGCGGCTTGGCGTGGATATAACAAGGTCACAACAAGCAACATGGTGGTGGGAACTCGACGTAAACGGTGTAGATGGTAGGTATGTTGGCAAAACTTATGCAGTAAACGAAGAGTCGCATTCCGACAACAAAGGGGTTACACGTAAGACAGAGCAGGGCTAGTGCTAAACAACAAAAGAAAACGAAAACATGGTTTCGCGATCGGGTATTATTACTGAAAACGAAGAGCAAACAATCGAGCACAACGCTGAGCATCCAGCATTATGCATAAAAACGAAAACTCGGTGGGCCGTAGAGGCAGACTGGAAATATTAAAAGAGGACCTAAGCGGCTGTTAGCTCAATCGCAGCTTGATGGAAATGGGGAGACTTATAAAAAAAAAATTGGCCGTTCCCCGTGCGCGGGGAACGGAAAAGGATTTCCGGAAGCATTGTCCACTGCAGAGGAATATCGCTCGCGTTGCCTTCTTAGCCCAGAGATCCCCCTCGCTCCCCGCTGCCGGCCATCCACGTAGAGCTAAACATACTGGTAAACGCTAGACCGACACATACACTTCATCCGTTCACCTCCGTTGGAACCAATAACCCAACGCGTTGTAACATGATGCCTAAAAGGGACATAGAAGATGGAAAAGCATATGGACAGACACCAAATACAGACAAGCCTAAGCTTTGATCCTCACTCGAGAGAGGTCCTGACTTGGTGCACCCCCCAAACCGAATTTCCATCCATCCGCATTTCTGCACATGAAACAAGGCCAAGATATTCACGAAACCAACAGAAAAGTTTCAGGACTTTGAGGCGCAAAATGCAAAGTCGTAGCTACAGTACGTCGCTCGCGATGGTCAAATCCCGCTTGGGCGTTAGGCAGATAGAGAGGGGGCACCTGGGCTGCGCAGAAACGTAGCTAAAATTCTCATACCTGTGGCATGATCCGAAAGTCCCAGGATGAAGAAACCTGTCCTATCTTTGCCTTTTGCGTAGGGAGTGACGAATCCATCGTGTAGTTCATTCACAATCGCTCTCCTCCATCCTGCGTCTGTTTCCCTCGATGTCTGTCTTTCTCGCAATATACAAGTATCCAAGCCCAACACTCGACGTTCAAACCCCAAATTCTTTCGAAACCGGGACGGAGCCTCTCTTGTTTGTAATACAGTAGCCTCAGAGACTAGTTTTTGTTTCCTCTCCAAGCTGTACTGAGATAAAGCTATATGCTGGAGGGCGTTTGAAAGCGGACAAAAGACATCCTCAAAAACCGCTTTTTCCCCCCTTCGCTATATGGAATGCCTCCCAGCTATCGGTAGGGTTCTGATCACCATTGAAGGAACTTCGCAGGCAGCCAGTTGTCGGCACTCACCAGGACTGCAGGCTAAACTTGCAGTGAGGTGACTAACGCGGCGGATCGGGACGCTTGGGAACAAGCTAACACTTGTGGCTAGTGCCGTAGTGAAAGGCCAGCAATGATTCGAACAATGGGGCAATGGGGTGGATGGTAAGGGTCTGGCAGGGCGTGGAGGCACAATCAGAGGTTCGAGATATGTACGGGACAGCCAACCATGGAAAGCAACGGACAACAAAACGTTATGTGCTCAAAAGGGTAATTGATAGTTGAGGACAATTTCTTGTCTTCACTGGCGATACATCACTCGGTCTCGGCTGGGGTTATAATACCGCTATGGACGCAAAGAAGGCAACCGGAACATGACAACAGGCGCAAATTCTTAACGGCAATCTAGAAAAGCTACCAGTTAAGACGACCACGCAAATGTTTGTCGTCTTGTTGACCTTGCTTACGAACCTTGTTACTGCTGGAAACAGACAACATGGAACGATTCCGACAAGTGGATCTCCAAGAAGCGACTCGCAAAATGCATAAGTGGTGGTCGGTGTGTAGGCAACCATCCTTGTTCGGATGGATTTGTTGCGTTCGAAGATCAATGCTTTTCCAACAGACGGAAAGATAAGCCCGCTGCTAACCTGAGGGCGGGTATATTAACCATAGTGGTGTCCAACGGCGTGATCCAAAGATTTTATGGCTCCCAAAGGCAATTTCCAACACAGGGTTGCCCGACATGTCCCACAAACCATATCCCATTTTATTTCCCCAAAAACGAATCGAGCATCTGACTGACCATCCCTTCCGTGATCCAAGTGATTTAAGTCCAGCGGATAAACTGACACGTGTTCCGTTTGGACGCTTTAAAACGCATAGTAAATCATCTTTGTTGTGCTCTGGACATCAAACATCTTTTCCCCCAACTTGAATCGTCAAACGACTCAACCGAGTTAATCAGACATCTGACAACTATCGACCGCGAAGCTGACGTCCTTCAAAAGGAGAACCGACGATGTAACTTAGGGTTAAGTTCCAATATCCACCCACCCCACTATACAACGTCTCGCGAGGGCAATAGGCTGTGACGCGACGGGAATGGTGAGGGGCCTTGAGCGCGTGAGACGGTTATTGGAGAACTGTAGGGAGGCTGAACTGTATATATGACGCCTATATAAGGCAAGAAAGTGGTGAACGAGGAGTGCCTTGACGGCGGACGTTACAGGACTGAAGTATATAAGGAGAACGACACGAATCGAGGTTAAAAACAAAAAGCATTCGGGAATAAAGCAGTACAGCAATTAGAAATACGCAACACTTATGGCAACGATATCCCCCTAGCAGAAAGACTCAAGAAGAACGAAGTCGAAACATCAATAGAGATGTTGTTAGACTTCAAAATGGAGCGCGATTTCCAGCCCCAATGAGACGCGTCGATCACGTGCCAATGATTTTCGAAAATTAATCTCAAAATCACGTGATAAGTCGGCTAATACGTCATTTTCTGGTTTGATAGAATCAAACATCAAACGAAGATATGGCGCCGTAGAGATACTATTACTGCCGGGCTATGGAAATGGACAACTCGGAGCAACTCATGAAGACATTTGACGACGCGTATGAGTTTTTGAACCCGGTTTTAAAAAGAGGCACGCAACCTTAACTTCTACTCATCCAAACGCAGCTAACCCTCTTTGAAGAGGAGATACAAAAATCTCGTGGCGATTCTCTCGTCCAAATTCTAGCTCGAAAAATCCCAGTTCAGGGAAATGAAGATGACAGCGCTACTTTTTGTGTGATTCGACGGGCACTAGATCTTCTTGTTGCAATTCATCGTGCCTATGTTGATTCAGATCTGGAAGTTGGGATTGAAAATGCTAGAAGAGATGGACGCAGAGAAGACCCCGTTCTTGAAGATACCAAGCGGCGGCGGGTGATCCATGGCCTACTTGATCTCATTTCCCTTGAGGGCATATACCCTGCACTATCCCATGGAGTTGGGATTCCGCTTCAGCAACGGGTTGTGTCCGTCCTCCCCACCGGCGTTGTTGCAACACAGGCAGAAGCGGCTTCCGCCAACAAGCCACATGATGAACGCCTGTTACTTTTTATAATAGACACGTTAAGGCCGGTTGTATGTGATAAACACTCTGGTATTCAACCAATAATTATGGGAAGAATTCTCGCGGATATACTATGTGCTACTGCGGAGCTCGCGTTTCATTCCCATTCTCTGTCACAAGAGCAAATCACCACGTATAGGGAACTATTTCAAACGATTATTGAAGAGTAAGATATTCACTTGTTACATGTTTTTGCACGTATGCATCCGCTAAATGTCTCCCTCCAGATCCCCAACACCCTCTTTGCTAACGCTCCTTTCATCGTTCATCCAAACAAGTTCTGCGTCATGGTTCAAAAACATAATATCTTTTCAGCTATCGCGGGTTCCTTTGCGTAAAGATGGCGTGTTCCAAACCGTTATTTTTATAGCCTCCCAGTTTGCGCCGGTTCTGGGCCAACAACCTGCGGATACCCCGCCCTCTCAGGGCCCTCCAATCACTGTGCAAGCTATCATGCAAACATCTCGTTTACTTTCCTCACTTCCTCAAGGAATTTCGGCAAACGACTATTTTTGTAATGTTGCTCCAAAATTGCTAGCGCTTTTAGATGGGGATGAACCGGATTTTCAAAAAACAGCATCCTACGTGATTGGTAGTGGAATACTCGGAAAACGGGCTCTTGGAGAGCCAGGTGCGATTGGTTATAAAATATTCGTGAAGCCTATCCTCGACTCACTCCATGGCAATATGACAAATGATGTTGCTGTGTGGCTGAGAAGGTTTTCGTTAGATGGTTCCGCATTGACAGAAAACGCACTGGGTAACCTGGAGGGCATAGTTCTTATAGATGAACCAAAGTTGCTCCTAGCCATTACAAGGCTGGGCGCTCTAGTTTTATTACACCCAAATCCTAGCCTTTTAAAACGGCTTATTCAACCTATCCTACTACCGCTGTGGGCATTGGGGTGCTACGCCAAAGAGCATAGGAAATCATTCTGGTATGGGAAAGTCTCTACGCTCCTACAGACCTTTTTCAGCGTGTCAGCTGGGGTATCAAGATACGAGAAACTGTCCGATAATATACTGTGGGATGGAGGGAGGACGTGGACATTCGGCCCTGGTCAAGAAGGGGGCATTTCGATTAGAAAACGCACAGATTCTCCAGCTCAGGAAGCACTCAATGCAATGCTTCTCGTGAAACTTTTGGATGACCGCATTGATAGCGTCTTAGAACTGCTTGCCATGGACCCCCAATCCGAGGAGCTTGCTGGTGATGTGTTTCTCCATGTTAGCCAGAAATGGCTACTTGGATCTTCTGAACAACACGATAAGAACAAGCAAGAACTTCTGCAGGCTGGTGAGGATATGCATGTCACTATGCAGAAGCTGGCCAGTGCAAAGTTCACGGAGAAGTTGCTCAATAAGTTCAAAGATAGTTTATCACGGCACCCTGACAAGATATTAGGAATCATCGAGCAGTTGATACAGAGCGAGGTCGCTTTGAGGACAAACAAAGCCCACGGGAAATCGAAGAATCCATCATTTCAATCTTTAGGTAATATTGTTGAGAACGAACAGGAGGCTACTGAAAATGACAACCCAGAGCAATCCGAGTCGCTATCGGCTGCATTAAGTCTTCTTTCGACCATCCTCACTTCTCCCGATTTTTCGTTGTCAGAAACACTGTCTTCAATTATTCAGAGAATAAAATTTCAGCTGGACAAACTTCTGCCCATCTTGCCGCCTCCCCTTGTACAGCCTGCAACCACCGCGTCGATGCTTATTGAAATCACTTGTTCCTCCTCATTGCCTCCTGAACGGAAGTCCGAGGCGGTCTCTTCACGGACATCGGATCTAGAAACACACCGCAAAGCTCTCGAACATATCTCATCTCCCTTGCCTCCAATTCAGGCAGAAGGGCTTACTCTTCTCTCACGTCTGATCACCCAATCGTCACCAGTCCTTGATATACCTGCCACGCTCTCACTTCTCCTTTCTTTAATCACCAATTCAAATGCCGAATCTTCTTCAAACGATGAATTTATTTACCTGAATGTTGTTAAGCTTCTTGGAGTTCTCGCGTCCAAACACCCACGGACAGTAATTAAGACCCTCGCAGAGCGTTATGCAGATAGAAGCGAACAACATAGCCTCGATCAACGATTGAGAATCGGGGAGGCA
The DNA here is from genome assembly GCA_002572885.1 of Blastomyces parvus. NCBI lineage: Eukaryota > Fungi > Ascomycota > Eurotiomycetes > Onygenales > Ajellomycetaceae > Blastomyces > Blastomyces parvus. The sequence continues at coordinate 239,978 of PDNC01000003.1, forward strand.
TTGTTGAGGACGGTCCAGGAGCTAGGAAATGCATTGGTCGAAAACGCGGCAAGAACACTAGGTGAAACCATGATCGCAGTAGCGGGGAGGCGTGGCAGGAAGCCCTCCGCAAAACGGACCAGAGATGAAATGGCGGAGAAGAAATCAAAAACGCCAACGACGGAAACGGAAACGGAAGATGATGCACTAGACCGTGAAGCTGCAGACTTAATGCAGCAGATTGCCGAAGCAACGGATCCAGAGACGGAAAATCCAGCTCTCACAGCTTACTCCGCTAATATAATTAATGCATGGGCTGCGGGAGCTGCGTCTGACTTAGAGCCGGATGATCTACGCATTCGGGCATCCGCTATGTCCATCCTGGCATCAGCCATCCAGACAAACCTCGCAGGTCTTGGGCCGTCCATCGCATCCTCGTCTGTTGATCTAGCACTATCCACTCTGAACCTTGAGCGGGGTCCCGAGAGTGCCATCCTGCGACGAGCCGCCGTCATCTTACTTCTTGATCTCGTCAAGGCGCTCGATGCAGCGAGGGAAAGCGGGATTAACCTCGGTTTCGGATTCTCCCATTATGATAATACTAATAATAGTAATAATAATATTAACCCGTCTGTGGGCTTCAACAACGATCAACAAAGGTATCCGAACGAGGGAGTCATCGGCAACATACCTGATATTCTCCGCGTGTTAACATTCGTGGAAAGTACCGAAACCGACCCTATCGTCCGCGGGCATATACGAGTGCTCATCGAGAGCTTAGAGGCATGGATTGAAAAATCGCTGTTGTTGGGAATAAAGACTCGTGAGGGCATGGGGGAGCAACCTAGATTCGAGTTGGGGGATCGTTTGGCTGGATTGGACATTCATCCGCGTCTAGGTGGTCTTGAGAGTGCAGGTCAGAGCTCAGCGCAAGGGCCAAGGATTGAAGAAATTGAATAGGCTGTCTCTTTGTAAAGGAGGGTGCACGCTGACACTGCGTTGTAGTATTTGTGAATGCAAAATGTATATTCGATATATGTACAGTAGTTGTCTTTCCCCTCTAACATATATCCGGATCCGCTTTGAATGTCATAGTACTATATTTCCAGAACATAAAATGAGGACTTTACCCACCATACTTCTGATTCGGCTTCAGCTGGCTTCCTTGTAGTCATGAACAAAAACAATGAACGATTTATGGAGTGGAAGTTTCGCGATTGGTGATTGGGGTTGATGCTTCCTATCATGGGGGACCACACGGAAGTTAGGACCCCTGAATCTGAGATTAAATCGCTGATCATACCCAGCAAATATATTTCGTTTCGGTAAAGATTTGTGTCTAATCATACATACAAAGTGCAAAGTCCTTCAGATCCCATTTCGCCTGCCCATGGCCCATTCCCAAAGCAAATGACAAAAGAAGTCAATTTGAAAAGCAGAAAAGTGGAAAAATGGAAAAAAGAAAAAAGAAAAACGATCCTTCAAACCTCGAAGAAACAACATGCAGGCCTAGTTTGGTATTTTTTTTTTATATCGGGGGAGCATAGTGTCCCCCACGGCCACCTCGCCCTCCTCTCCCTCCTCTACTTCTGCCTCCCCGCCCACCACGACCACCACGACCACCTTGCCAACCCCCGCCGTCCCTCCCGAACCCCCTTCCCCTCCCCCTCCCAAAAGAATTAAAAGAGCCATCCTGGTGTCCCCGAGAACGCTGTCCATACCCCCTCGATTGAAGAGGTTCCGGACGCGGTCCCGCATCAGCACGCGCAAACCGCTCTTCATCGCTAGCATGAAACTTATTCTCAATCCCGATAAGTTCGCAAAACTGTGCCGTTTGCGGGTTCGTGTACTCTGGCGGCATCTCGGTTGTCATAATGGAAACTGCAGGGTCATAGACGGGGGCGGTGATGGAGAAGTTGTGTGGGATGGCCATTCTGCCTGGTTTGACGATGTTTTCTTCTACCCATTGCGCCGCAGCGAGAATTTCGGGCTTGTAGCTGGCGTCTCCCTTGTTAGGTGGGATGGAAGCGTTGGGGTCCCCGAGGGTGAGTTCATCAGCGAGAGCTCGAGTGATAGCGAGCCATTCTTTGTCATATTTCAATTGGTAAGGGCGGCTCTCTTCGCCAATTTCTTCTTCATCAGGAGATGAGATGGCGGGGTACTCGACCAACTCGATAAATTGCCTCCGTGTCTCGCATTTGTCTAGGGCGAGGAACTCGGTTACGGTGTTTTTGATGGCCTCCGGTAGGGTAGGGTCGAAAATGGGTGTATGAGCCGGAACTGGTTGTGGTTTCCTGAAACTTGCCGGTAGTTGATCTCGAATATCGGCTGGGATATCGTCCACTTGTGGAGCCCCAGTCGCGTTCACGGCTGCTGTAGTGGTTTGGATATGTTTTATTTCAGCTTTCTCAGATGAAGTCCCAGAATCAATTTCCATTTCATCCGTAGTTTTCGGGATGGTATCCTCCTGCTCAAGTTTTTCCGAAGTCTCAGATGAGCTATCAAGACTAATATCGATCTCATCGGTATTCCTAACTGTAGTTACCGTGCCACTTTCCTCTTGTCCCCTAACTTTCCCAGGTTCCTGCGCGCCATACCCGATTTTTGCAACATCCTCAATTTCGCGTTGCAGGCCATCGTCCTTAACCCCAACTTTTTTCCACGTTAGCTGGTAATTTACCTCCGGTCTACTTATCAACCCCGCCGCAACCTGTTTTTCATAGTCTGCTGCCTCTTCCATTAGGCGCGCACCTTCTTCAGCATCGTTTTGAGTTGCAATTGAGTGGAAGTTCTGCCAGGCTGATAACTGCGCACGCTCACGTTCTGCACTTTGAGTAGGTTTTTGTTGCTGCGGGGTGCTTTCGATGCCCTCTGTTAATTGTGTTGTGACTTCGGTTTCGCCACCTGGGGTTGACAGTATTGTCCCCTCGCCCATTGCTGGGCCCGCCATTGTAGCCAATGGTTCGTTTGGTGATGTGTGGGGTGCATTAGACACCTCTTCGACGACAGGAGTAGATATTATGCCTTCATTAGTAGACCCCGACGCCTCAGGTCGTTCATCGGCAATAATAGATGGTGAGCCGGCAGTATCGACTTCCGGCTGTGGTTGGTGGGGTTGCTGGTTCGAAGCAAATCTATCCTTCATTCCCGCTGGCTTATAATCGCCATGCATTAAATTTGCACTGTATTTGCAATGGAGATGTGCAGAAAACCAGAAAGGCGGCCGAAGGCGATCCAGAACGTATCTCGCAGCAACACTGCCTAATCTCCCTGAATTGGCGTCTGGTTCAAACAATGGCTTTTTCTGAAACAGCTTTTGAAAGTCACCGTGCCATTCAATACCCTGGGGCCAGTCATGGCTTAAGCCCAGATCAACCTGGGTCTGTATTTGAAGTAGCTTGCGCACATCAAGTTCCCTGACATGGTAAATGCTCTGGATATCGGAGCGGTTATACGGAAGCCTTTCGAAATGAGGTTTCCGATAGTCATAACCTTTCCATATTCCGGAAATGCCGGCAATTCTAAGAGGTCCACAGCGGATGACATTGGCAGCGCCAAGATAATAGATGTTAGGGGCGACCCATCCTCCATAGTAAAGCTCAAAGAGATGATTGCTGGCTTCGTGGTTTCCGCCCACAAAGATGGTCAAATAGGGGGCGACACGGGCACCACTGTAATATTCATGAAAATCTCCAATCTGTCTGTACTTCTGCGGGACTGACATGCAGCTCAAGTCATACGAGTTGCGCACTGCCTAGCGGAGTGGGATGGATGAGAACACGAGCAGGAAACATAAGTGTAAGACCTTAAAAAGGAGGAGGGAAATGTTCTCACCTGAAAGTCGCCACCAATGATGAGAAGGTCAACGCCATCCCAGCCCTTGCCTTCTGCCGCTCTGGTAACTGAGGTGTATATATCATTCAATTTTCCGTGTCCCTAGTTGCGGTTAGCCTTGTATTCCCGCATCACACGAGGACGGTAGCATCAGTAGAGCCAAGACGGAAGTAAAACCTACACAACCTTCAAGAGCCACCCTTAGACTCCGGGAAGCGGGAGTGGGGGTATGTTGCATGTTGAATAGACTTGAATGTTGATATATTGGAGTATGAGGTTCCCTGAGCAAAGCGCGAACCTTCCAAGGTGCACAAAGAGAACGAACAACGCGTTTGCCTATGACACTGTTAAAATAAGAAGGACAAAGCAAAGGTGCAAGGGCTGCACTCATACTCTAGGGCGCTCTTTTCTATCTTGTTTGATAGGTTAATGTTGCTGTTGTTGTTGCATGCACTGCATATTCACTGGCATTGTTGTTGATATCCTGGAGAAATTCCTTGAGCTCTGGATGTGATTATTAAGCCGACTGGTTGCCAGTTCCCGCAATTGTCATTTTCCGCCTCGCCCTTGAATAATATCAAGCAATTATTTATTAGTGGGACCGCCTGCGGTTTTTGATTTACTCTTATTTGAATATGCTTCTATTCTGTTTTCATTGCTTCTGACCTTCTTTTGTAGATCAGTTAGTCCCCAGCGATGTTAGTACTATGGCTGATCAAGCTACTGGCTCCAAGAGCGATGTGAAATCTACTGCTCTACTCTGTACAAACCGTCGTCTTTTCAAAGGTTCTTAGGATAATATACTTAATCAATGTTGAGATAGGTATAGTATAGAGCTGTGTATGCGATAATACCTAAATTACAAGTCTAACCCCTGCTTTTTCTGGCACCGTTGCTATAAGGAAATGGCTACTAACAGTGAAGGAGGAAGCAAGGGAATCCTTGTTTATTGTCTATTGAGTTTAGAAGGGGGAAATAAATAAATAAGAAAAATAAGAAAAATAAGCAAGAAAGAAAGAAAGGATTTTGTTTCATTGAAGAGGCTTCGTCAGACAGCATTTACGCGCTGGAACATTTCATGGGAAAATACCTGATATGTTCAAGGGATAAAACGGGGCTCACTCGGTAACTCGTTCAATTATTGCGTAAACAATGTATATATATATATCAATATATAAGTGTTGTCCCTGTCACCTAAAGCTGCGCCCCGTCCTACACGGAGGAAGATAATTATTCATTCGACTGTCCTGGCCCATCTCCAAGACCAGTCAAGGCGATTCTAGGAAGCAAATGCCGCCCGACGGTGATAGACGCAATGAAAACGTCAATTCCATGCCACAGGTCCCATGATGACAAGAGCAGATGGAGATATGTTTGGGCTCAAGTCCATGGCTCCTCGATTTCACAAACCTTATTCTCGGCCTATAGTTCCGACATGTAGGACCAATTTTTCCTCCTGACGGTATTTGGTGTAAAGTAGGGTCTATAGGATAGGAGGATAGCGGGGAATGGAATATCCCGTAGGAGCTTTTTCTGTGGCACTTGCAACGGTTGGAGTAACGTAGGAGGCGTCTGAGGGGCAAATCCGGCAATGGATTGGTGGCTGATTTGTTTGCTCGAGTTCGAACGAGTTCGAGTCCTGGCGTGTGATAGTTATCGTATAGTGCATATATGTAGGCCGGGATACGCAAGCGTGTCCCGGCCAGGGTGATATGCGCACTCTTGAAACTGATCTAGAGCTTCAGCAAGGCCACCGTTGACATTTATTCCTCAGATGAAGAAATAAATTGTTGCCAGAGCTCGGCTTTGTTTGACGCCTGCTGAGTCATCACGGACTTGCCGAATACACGCCGCTTTCTCTTTCGGGAATAGGATCTTGGCAGAAACCTCCTGAAACTAGCCATATCCGGTCTAGCTTCGTAATCTTTGTTACCAGGGCGGGTATTGGACCTGTATTGAATTATTACATCACTTCGCCTCTCGATCTCGTCTCGTTCATCGCCTGGCGCAACCTCTTCTCCTCTCCATATCCCACATTGACATTGACACTCGCTTCTTCCCCCCCCCAGTTCCCTGTGTACTTTTCTTTGATCTTGTCGTAGGGTGTGCGCGTGTCATCTTGCCCAGCCACTTGGCTTCTTTTGTCCCGTTTCCCGGTTTGTCGCATGTCTTCAGGCTCTCTGGTTCGGTTGATCAACACCACTACGGTACTCACCAAGATCCCAGCCCGTTCTCTACTACCACACCATTTCCCGCACCATATCCCATATCCTGGGCTTATATCTTTGCCTAAGATCCCCAGCATTACCCCCCCTCATTCGGTTTTCAATAATTCCCTTGCTCGTTCCTTTTTTTCTTCCAGACGCCGCCACCTCTCCTCCAGTTCCTCTGCTTCTTTCCCTCAACAACAACAACAAGAACAACAACAACAACAACAACAGCACCAGTATCAAATTCACTCTCAGTATCAAAAGCCCCAGCACACTATGGCAATAGTTGAACGCCTCGCTGAGGATCTCGAGAAACCCTCCGTTGACGATCGCTCCTATCGCGTTATTCGCCTTCCAAATAAGCTCGAGGCTCTGCTTGTTCATGATCCTGAGACGGACAAGGCCAGCGCTTCGGTTAACGTCAATGTCGGGAATTTTTCGGACGATGATGACCTCCCAGGAATTGCTCATGCTGTAGAACATGCTCTTTTCATGGGCACTAAAAAGGTGAAGTCGTCTAACCTGTTGTCTGCTAAAACGATGTTGAAATTTACATGTGAGAAAAAGAAGGAAAACTAACTCATGGATTCTGCCGTATAGTACCCAAAAGAAAACGCTTATAACCAGTACCTAGCAGCACATTCTGGTCATTCAAACGCATACACTGCGGCAACGGAGACGAATTACTACTTTGAAGTAGCCGCCACAGCAACTGCGGTTTCCAAAAGCGCCCAGTCGACCACTCCGGCCACCCCGTCAATACCCGCAGAGGTGGAACCATTGACGGATGGCCTTTCAAGGCTGACCCTACCTGCGACTACTAATACTGTTGCCGACAGCGCAGCATCCTCGTCCGGCGACTTGGTCCCTCCACTTTATGGTGCTCTTGATCGTTTTGCTCAGTTCTTCATTGCTCCACTCTTTCTAGAGTCTACTCTCGACCGTGAACTCAGGGCCGTGGACTCGGAGAACAAAAAGAACCTGCAGAATGACGCCTGGCGACTTATGCAGCTCAACAAATCGCTTTCAAATCCCAAACACCCCTACCACCATTTTTCGACTGGAAACTTGCAAACGTTGAGGGACGGACCTCAGTCACGTGGTGTTAACGTACGTGATGAATTCATCCGATTCTACGAAACAAATTACTCGGCAAACCGTATGAAGCTAGTTGTCCTAGGTCGCGAATCACTGGACGAGCTGGAGGGATGGGTTGCAGAGCTGTTTGCCGATGTTAAGAATAAGGACCTGCCGCAAAATAGATGGGACGATGTACAACCATATACCCCGACGGATCTGCAGAAGATATGTTTCGCCAAACCAGTCATGGATACGCGATCTTTGGAAATTTTCTTTCCTTACCAGGACGAAGAGAATCTGTTTGAATCCAAACCGTCCCGGTATATCAGCCATCTAATTGGTCACGAAGGGCCCGGTAGCATTCTTGCCTATATCAAGGCAAAGGGCTGGGCATACGGGCTTTCTGCTGGTGCAATGCACGTCTGCCCAGGCTCTGCATTCTTCACGATATCCGTCCGCCTTACTGAGGACGGTATCAATAACTACCATGAAATCATCAAAACCATTTTTCAATACATTTCCATACTCAAATCACGAGCGCCCGAAGAATGGATTTTCGAAGAGATGAAGAACCTCGCAGAGGTCGATTTCAAATTCAAGCAGAAATCCCCAGCAAGTCGTTTCACAAGCAGCCTCAGCAGCGTAATGCAGAAACCATACCCTCGTGGCTGGCTCCTCAGTGGGCCAAATTTGATGCGTAAATTTGATGAACAAGCCATCCGACGCGGTCTCGATTGCTTCCGTATCGATAATTTCAATATCGAGCTTGTTTCGCAGACATACCCTGGGAATTGGGATTCCAAGGAGAAGTGGTATGGGACTGAACACAAGGTCGAGAAGATCCCGAGCGACCTACTCTCTGATATCGTACGCATTCTGGAGGCCCCTTCATACAACCCGATGCCAGAACTTCATTTGCCGCACAGGAATGAATTCGTCCCAACGCGCCTTGAAGTTGAGAAAAGGGAGGTTGCGGAGCCGGCAAAGAGGCCCACCCTCATCCGGAACGACGACCGTGTTAGAGCATGGTTCAAAAAGGACGACACTTTCTATGTTCCCAAAGCAACTGTTCAAATCGCCCTTCGGAACCCGCTGGCATATGCTACTCCGGGCAACAACGTCCTTACAAGAATAGCGTGCGCTTTAATTCAGGATGATCTTCAAGAGTATTCCTACGATGCTGAGCTAGGTGGGCTTGATTATAACTTGACCGCCAGTGTATTCGGTCTCGAAGTGTCAGTGTCCGGGTACAACGATAAGATGGCAGTGCTCTTGGAAAAGGTTCTACATAGCATGAGGGACTTTAAAGTCAAACCTGACCGATTTAAGGTTGTTAAGCAACGGATGGCCGACGCCTTCTCGAATTCTGAGTATCAACAGCCTTACTACCAGGTTGGGAATATGACAAGATATCTGACGGCAGAGAAGACTTGGATTACCGAGCAACTGGCAGCTGAGCTTGAACACATTGAACCCGAAGATGTGGCCGCTTTTTTCCCACAACTGCTCCGTCAAACCCACATCGAACTTCTGGGCCACGGTAACCTCTACAAGGAGGACGTACTGAAAATGGCTAATATGGTGGAATCATCATTCCATTCTCGCCCATTGCCCCAGTCCCAATGGCACGTGCGACGAAACATAATCGTACCACCGGGAAGTAATTACATCTACGAAAAAACTCTCAAGGACCCCGCAAACGTCAACCACTGTATCGAATATTACCTTTTCGTAGGCGATCTCATGGAACCACAGCTACGCGCCAAATCACTCTTATTCGGGCAACTTACCAACGAGCCCGCATTCGACCAGCTGCGGACACAGGAGCAGCTAGGCTACGTTGTGTGGAGCGGCATCCGGTATGGCGCCACCACACTAGGGTATCGGGTCATTATCCAAAGCGAGCGAACGAACTCGTACCTAGAGTCTCGCATCGAGGCATTCCTAGCGCGCTTCGCGGAGACGTTGGAGAGCATGACTGACGAGGAATTCGAAGGCCACAAACGAAGCTTGATCAACAAGCGCCTGGAGAAGTTGAAAAACCTGAATTCTGAAACTAATCGGTTCTGGTCGCATATCGGCTCTGAGTACTATGACTTTACGCAGCATGATACAGACGCGGAGAAGGTGTCGAAATTGACCAAAGAGGACATGATAGGGTTTTACCGGCAGTATATCGACCCAGAATCACCGACGCGTGCGAAATTGTCCATCCATTTGAACGCGCAATCCAGCGTGCAGCACAAGGGTGATGATGATGCCGCCACCCCTACTGTCGAGGACGCTAACGGGGCCGTCAATGGGACGATTAACGGGACGACCAATGGCGCCATGAATGGTCATGCTGCGACGCCCTCGGCAATATCAAAGCCCGGGCAGCCGGTATACATCACCAACGTATCGGAGTACAAGGCGCGTCTTGCCGTTAGTGCTGGGCCGGCTCCAATCGTGGACCTGAGCGAGTTTGAAGAGATCGATCCGAAGCTATGAAGACGCTTCCCCTTTTACTACTTTTAAAAATTTTGCCCTTGATTTTGTGTGGGATTGGGATGACGGTTGTGCGGTGGAAGAGGAGAGTTTCGGTTAGGAGATATGAGGTGACGATTACCCTACTTGATGCTGGTAACTACCCAGCGTGCTTTCCGGGCTGGTTTGCTGTTTCTCATTTTGTTACATTTGTCCCCCTTCTGTTTCCATAGATATACTCGGAAATATTTGTATTGCATGTTGCCTATAATCCGTATTTTGCGCGGAAATAGCTATAGAGGGCGGGTAATTACATAACTGTTAGTTAATGGATGATTATTACCTACATAAGGAGTAGTTACTATTACAACCCCCAGCGAAACTTGAGGCTTTCCGTAAATGCCTATCTGTTAGCTAGGCAGGCACTCATTATTTGGAGCAAATTGAAAAAATAAAAAATAAAAAGAATTCTGGGGCGAGCCGGGATTGAACCGGCGGCCTTACGATTTTATGAATAACCGAAGTTGAACTTCAGTCGTACGCTCTCCCAACTGAGCTATCACCCCATTGGATATTGAGAAGGCTAGGTTTTCGGCTACTAGTGCCCCTCCTGATGACATCAAAAATATAATCCTCAGTCAAGAGCAACAATTCCCAGACGAGGTTCTTAACCCGTATTATAACCTCCTCTAATGACCCAAACGACGAATCTGGGATACTAATTAATCCCTCTACTCAGGCGCCAAGTGGTTTCATTTCCCCGTGGCATTCTAGGGATAGACAATGGAATCTATGCGGCCCTATCTAAAGATTAGCGTTTTGTCTGATGAAACATGCATTCAACAGAATAACCCACATCTAAAATGCATACACTATCAAGATAACACATCTTCTCTTTATGCTGGCATTGGATTAACTTACCTGATATAAGAATTCATTTTATGTGTGTGGGAGATTTATGATAATTGCTGTATGAAAATGGTGCGATGTGGAGATACTTCTTCTTGAAAATTTTGGGCTATCATGAGCTCGTCCTGCCAGTCTGTTCTAATTATTTTAAATATATATAATAAATGCTGGCTTCAACAATCCCTGTGATTCTAAAATGATGGAAGACAACAATCCTCGGCCGTAGGTGCTTTCAGACTCTAGCCGGCAATGGAGGTACGTATTTGAACGATTCACTGTAGCGGGGAGAAGGCTGTGTCGAAAACGTTCGGGTTTGAAATTGAGCATCCTTAATATATGTATATTCTGATCGCTGGCACCCGTAGCGAGTTGAGGTTCCTACAAGAATAATGCCTAGGTAGAATGTTATCGGACAGATGAAGCAATCTGCTATGAGAAGGAAGAGAAGGAAGAGAAGGAAAAAAAAAAATTTAAAAAGTTATGGGGCGAGCCGGGATTGAACCGGCGGCCTTACGATTTTAGAAAACCAAAGTTGAACTTCAGTCGTACGCTCTCCCAACTGAGCTATCACCCCTGGGATGGATGGAAATTAGTACAGCCTGCTTGTCCAAGGGAGCAAGAGGGGAAGTCATTGCGAAAACATAGATCGATTGAGCATAGAGAAGCTCTAGGAACAAACAGGCGATACGCGGGTAGATGCCCTTTATCCAGCTCAATCACCAGGGCCGGCAAGGGGTAACTACTCTATGACCAGGGTAAAATGCCCATTTGGCGTTGAATGCGGCGGCGATGGTTGTTATATCACCAGCCGGCTCCAATCCACGTAAAGCGCAGTACAAGCGGTTCATCGGGTGAAACGCCATTGTCTGAACTGCTTGAGAGCCTTGATGATTTTGATAATTTGGAAAAGAAAGAATGGGATCCACAGCGAATGCGCGTGCCTTTGTCGTGGTGAAAGGCGATTGTGGGAGCGGACACGAAGCAAGGGGTGTGTCTTCATACGCACACATGCCTGATATATATATATCTGCATATCTGCACCGAAGGGCGACAACGATATCTAGCAATCTGCAGAACGTGGATCACACCCACACAGCAACGCGGTATAAGAGAAGTACTAGCTCCTTAACACATATTTCCTCGTTCTTCCACTGCGAATCCCAGTTACGCTTCCGCAGCTGGTACGACCCCCTACTAATGGCCTGACTGGATCGCACATGGATTTAACCATGCGCACCATCAAGACATACGAGACATAGATCAGTGGACCCATTCTCATAACTAACCTTGAATCCCCTCAAGGGTCAGTATGATTGAGTTTATGGTTTGCAGAGACACACAACTCAGTTAAAGTTGATCATATCCGGCGCCACAAAAAGTTTTCGTCCCCTTCGACCTTAGCTACGCTGAAATTGCTCAACAAGATATCTACCTACGTTCTTGAACATATGCCTTGCCATCGTCAATAATATTAAATGACCAAAGCCGGTTATGTCGCCGTGTATCCTAGGAATGGCCTGCTTGTGGTTGAGTCCGAATGCCTTCATTTCTCAGCCGTCCGCACATCATCTGAGTTGTACTGGTATATCCCTGCTTCTTGCTCGAAATCCAAAATCCAAACCCCCCAAAAAAGAAAAAAAGAACGAGTCACAAATAAAAGAATCAAAAGCAAAAATGAAATTCTGGGGCGAGCCGGGATTGAACCGGCGGCCTTACGATTTAATGAACCGAAGTTGAACTTCAGTCGTACGCTCTCCCAACTGAGCTATCACCCCATTGGATGGTTTAGACGCTAGCCTTCTGCGCTTCTGAGGATATTCCCCGTGGTCGAGATAATTACCTCTCTCCTCGTTCGTAGAGTTACAGATAGCAAGAGATGCAGGTTGATCAAATTTGTAAATATGATGCTTCTTCCACATATGCCATGAATGTGCTTCTACGGGCCTATTCTAGCGGACACCTCGAGATTCATGTCATAGAAGGAGTTGGTGAGCCTTCATACATATGCCCAGAATGTCGATAACCACCCTTATCAAAGCTGTGTTTATGCCCATAGATTGACTAGAATATGTTCCCAATACATTGCTGCAAAAGACGTTTAAATCGAGGGTTGTCAGTTTATCCTTATACTTGATGAGAACGATCACCGCCCATATGCCCTTCAATTCTTGGATATAGAAGAGCACGAAGGCTTGAAGCAATACATGTCACCTAATACGTGCTTGAGTCTTCACATGGAAGTTATCGCTTGACTGGAAAATGGGAGCTTTGGAGATTTCAACGGCAAGAAGTTAACTATGTGGCGGAGTGCTGAGTCGCAATTCTGACCGGTTTTGAGCTCCCCGTGGAAATTATAGACTGGCTTCAGGGCTAGGGAGGGATAATAGAAAGCCGTCGGGAGCTTAAGAGGACATTTTCCCATCTTCATTGGAATAAGAAAGAAGCTTTGATCGGACTGTATTAGAGCTGCAACAATCGCAGAATTAGCGATTAAAGTGGCGTGGGATACACAGGCCTTCTTGCCCGCGAAAGGAGGGATGTGTGTATTGTGTGGCTATCCTCGAACCTTCGCTGCGGAAGAGTCAAGTTTTCTCGGGAAAGCGAATTTTTCTGCAATGAAGGTGACATTGACAAACACTGGGCAGCAGGGCAGGTTGTCCTCTGAGATGCGTAGTTAAATAAGTAGCGAGTTGATATTTCAACTCTTTCGGATCGTGTTCATACAGACGATGATAAAGCTCTCCGGAAAATAGATATTCCACACCATCGCCCAAAATCGAAAGCTATCTATCTATCCCGGATGTCTGTATGCAACACCATTCTCCGCGAACCAATGCACACTCTCTAATATATCTCAATTCCTCTTCCTAGAGCCTAATAAACTGCATTGATCAGCGGCATACATAATTGTTCACTCTGCAATCAAGGAGAAAGAAAAGAGAAACAGCGGGATCGACTTTCTGACACAATGTCGACCGTAACCGCGACAGCGCTACAGAGCTCCAACCCGTAAGTTTTCAATCTTGTTGCGCGCATTACTCCTGACTCCTAGCTTTCTCCAACTTCCTCCTTCAACCTACTAACCACCTCAAACTCGCCCGCAGCCCCATCCTCCCGCAAGGTTTCTCCGCCAAACAACCAGCCACAATCCGCCTATACCCTCTCTCAAACTACACATTCGGAACCAAAGAGACACAGCCAGAAGAAGATCCGTCGGTGCTGGCGCGGCTGAAACGGCTGGAAGAACACTACGAGCAGTATGGCATGCGACGGACGTGCGAGGGCGTCCTGGTGTGCCATGAGCACAACCACCCGCATGTACTGATGTTGCAGATTGCGAATGCGTTTTTCAAGTTGTGCGTACATCTATACATAACACATATATAAGTGGCAGGGGAAAATCAACAATTAATATGTTGACATGTTACATAGACCGGGCGACTACCTGCACCACGATGACGACGAGGTCGAAGGGTTCAAAACGCGGCTGAACGAGCGCCTGGCCCCCGTCGGTTCACAGTTTAGCGGCGAAGGGGTAAACGACGACTGGGAAATCGGCGACACGCTCGCGCAGTGGTGGCGGCCGAATTTCGAGACCTTCATGTACCCGTTCCTCCCTGGCCATGTGACGCGGCCGAAGGAGTGCAAGAAGCTGTATTTCATCCAGTTGCCGAAGAAGAGTACGTTCCGGACATGTCACTATATATATATATGTCCTTACTAATAATAAACCACAGAAGTCCTCTCCGTCCCTAAGAACATGAAACTGCTCGCCGTGCCCCTCTTCGAGCTGTACGATAACACAGCACGGTACGGCCCGCAACTCTCGGCAATCCCGCACCTGCTGTCCCGATATAACTTTGAGTTTGTGGATGAGAATGATAATGTGGTTGCGGTCACGCCGGGGGAGCAGCCGGGGCCCGACAGCAGCGGTAGGATGCCCCAGATTAAGGTATTGTTGACAGGGGAGGATGGCGGGACAGGAGGAGGAGATAGTAAGAATGGCGTTGGGGCCGAGGGGGCGGATACGGGGATGGAAGGGGTTGAGGCGCAGTGATGATGTAATTTTATTATTCAATTTTATTTTGCTGATGTCTCTCTCTCTCTCTTTTCTTTTTTCTTTCCCCTTTTATTATTCACTTTTGTATTCTTTTGATTTGCTCTCTCGATCTCTTGAGGTAGTTTATGGCGTTGATGAAATAGCCACTGCGTATATCCCAATATTATTGCACTTTTCAGGGTCTCTACGACATCGTCGACCAAATGCATGGATAGAATTCCACTTTACCACCAATGCTGCAAGATGATTTTTCTTCTTCTTCTTTATTCTCATTACCTACGGAATCGGTGATTCATGTCATGGCTATGCCAAAGAGTTTCTGCTACTACTAAGCCGTTTGGAATGATTCAGTTTGACAATCCCTCTATATATACCCCATAACTTCGGCAAGCTATAGTATATCTCATTGAGAACTTGTCACGCCCACTGTCTACCATCAGATATGTAAAGTTGAAGTGGAAGGTGGAAGCCATTGCTCAAGGAGTATTATCAGTGTCAATATATTGTCATCTTGTTATGCGATGTGTATTTCCTTCTACAGCCTCCTATGCTTTCATCACACCCCACAGCCCAAGCTACGATCCTTCAGATATGTATATCCCGAAAGTGTGTAAGTTGGAGAACCAGACCGGAAGCCGTTCACTTCGTCTTCTCCGCTGGGGTGTAGCGGGAGGATCCTTTGCCATCATTGTAGTATTTACTGCCATCAGGATTTTTGTAGTAGTATGAACCGTTTCTATATATATATATATGGGGTGGGTTAGTAGAGAGATAAAGGGACAAAATGAAAGAAACAACGCGAGGATAACCAGCATGAACTGACTTGTTAGAGTAATGGTAGCTGCTCGAAGCCCCTGACCCGTAGTCACGAACACAATAGTGGTCCCCCTGCAGCGAGTGGATAGACAAAACATTGTCAGTCAATTGCTTAATTGAACCGTATGACAGCGACCCGGGTAGGCCATCATCGCACTATCATTGTTATCAACTCACCCCGCTGTTTACCCCCGAGTTTTTGTAACTATATTCTCCCCAGGAGGTCGAGCGAGACGACCCACCACTGGAACCCGAAGCAGGCTTGGAACTAGAGGCTGGCATCCTCGCTTGATAGATGTTTTTCTAGATAAATACCCTATGAGAAGTACGGAGTAAATAGAAGAGAGACAGCCCAGAGAGTGAGAGAAACGGCTATTATAGACGTGAGGTACAGGAGAGATGGCAGAGAGGAGTGCGGAGTCCGGCGGTGGGAGGTGTTGGATATGACGGAATGTATATTTAAATAAGGGTTGTCGCCAACCTTCCAAGGTTCCCGCCTGTCAAGGATGATTCGTAAAAGTATAAGTTATATAGAATAGTTCCAAGGTTGACTCTTCCAAGTACGGAGGAAAGGAGAAAAGAGGAAAAGTGAGTGGTCCCCAGAATACGCAGGCGAGAGATGGGGACTGCGCATGCTAAATATCGCAGATGAATGTTTATACACCATCCATGGATATACACCCATGAATACTTCAGGATTGGAAAACAATTATCACTCATCAATGGCGTCAGAAACAGCCCGAGGCCTTGAAGAATGGCAGCAGAGGCCACCCTACAGAGCCCAGCGCACTGAGGAATTTGGCACTGGATACTGGACCGGGAAATGCCATTGTGGGAGAGTGGCATATCAGATACATAGAGAAAGGCCACTTGATGCCAAATACTGCCATTGTTCCGGATGTCAAGTTCTACACGGTTAGTCCTGGGTTTCTTCTAAGGGCTTACTTTGTTGATATCTGAAAGCCCCTATTAGCCCCTATTTATCTTGACGGATGCTTTTATATCAAACACAGCATATGCAAGTTATGAAACCCCCTTGATTTCTAGATCTTTTAACTAACAAGCAATTCTCAGGTGCCCCATTCCAGTGGGCGGCTATCTTCCATAAATCGGATATGACCTTCACGCACGGCTGCCAGGGGCTGAATTTCTACAACAGCGCAGAGAAACAACATGCGCATCATCTGCCGTGTAAAGTTTCGTGCGCCTACTGCCATTCCCCGATCATGGATGAGGGGAGGAATGTCATATTACTGTTTCCAAGTCTGATTGAATCCAATCGTGGATTAGAAGCGGAGGGGGAGAGAAGTGTGAGGAAGATTTTTGAGCCCAGGTATGTGTTTTGTGTTTTGTACAGAAAAAAATTGCTCTGGAAGACGTTTTTTGTTCTCTCTAACGTTTCGACGATGTCTCATAGCTGCCATATATTTTACTCTCAACGGGTGGTTGATGTTAGAGACGGCAAGCCGAAGTGGGCGGGGATGAACGACTCCAGTGATCTAATTCATGAGTAGGTACGTTGAGGGTTTATATATATCTAAGTTACTCAGCTCCATAGTGTATATAAAGCTGCTTGATATTGAGATCATTTTACAATGGTATTGGTTTATAGCCGTGGAGATCATATTGTACAGCTACAGCTATTGAACACAAATACTCTGCCGGTTATTTAGCTATGACGTTAATGATCGCATCTCCACCCCGCCATCAAGCTAGTTTCATGGAAACAAATTAACAAAAACAAAGTCCATGCCCCCTCAAACCTCCAGGAACAGTGCTCCAACCTCATCCCCATTCCCTTCCCACCTCCTCTTCCTCCCGTTGTTCATCCTCGCCTTCTTCCCAAGCCTCTTCATCTCCCTCCTAAAACCCATCTTCTACATCCCACCCCTCCACCTCCTCTCCCCATTCCCAACCCCACCAACAACCACAGCTACCTCCTCCACACCGCCCACCACAATGGCCTGGTCCCAACGAACCATCTCCCTCCCCGCGCGCTCCCGCGGCTCCTACCTAATAACCGACCACATCGTCTCCGAACTCCCCGAGCTGCGCACGTACAAGACAGGCCTGCTCAACCTCTTCATCCAACACACCAGCTGCGCCCTCAGCCTGAACGAGAACTGGGACGAAGATGTGCGGGCGGACATGAGCGATGCGCTGGATCGCATTGCGCCGGAGGATCGCAAGGGGGAGTTGTATAGGCATAGTGCGGAGGGTTTGGATGATATGCCGGTGCGTCTTGTTTTCACAGCTTTTTTTCCCCCGTCTCCAGAAGTATTTTGATGATATGGAGACATTGGTTGGGGATGGATATAAGACGTGGCATGCAAAACGTATATGGTGTGTATGAATTGATTAGCTAACTGATCCGCCTCCAGGCACATATTAAATCTGCCCTCATCGGCGCATCTGTCACAATCCCCATCACCAACGGGAGACTAGCTACCGGCACCTGGCAGGGCATCTGGTATCTGGAATTCCGTGCCAGTAAGCACTCACGCAAGGTCGTGGCGACTATCCAAGGGGAGAAGATGTAGTTTTATATTCTTTCCCGCGAGTTGTTTGTTCTCTTTTGCGCTACTGCACTGACTGAACTGTCCTATCTATTTTATCTGGGTAGTTAAATCTGGAGTTGTTGGGCACTTTGCAACGTGGGGTACACAGTGTAGATAGATATACACTTACGTCTATAATGAGCTGCGCTGTTCAATGGCAGGGTCAGTGAGTTGTATGCATGGTGTGCATGGTGTTATAGATTCGATCGCTGTGCGCATTTATTATACTATACCTAGGTCGACCTACTATTCCGAGTCTAAAATGGCTGGAATATGTTACATGGAGGGAAGGGAGATGGCTCTATCACCTAAGTGATATACTAAGGTAGGTTGCACAGTTTTTGATAGAGCGGGTTTGCATTTTATTTATGCCATCGCTGCTCTCAGTCCAACAGACCCACAAACTATATGTACACGTAGAACGGGCTAGGAAGGAGTCAAAGAACAGTGTACCACAAGAATTGACGCAAATTAGCACTGGAAAAACATGCCGCGCTTTGTTATTTGAGCCGTTATGAAAAGCAGTCCAAAGACGGATTGAAAAAGGAGGGAAAATGGGATCTATTATATTGTGTTTTTTTTTGTTTGTTGGTCCTATGGTAGTTCTGCTCCTAGTCTATCGTTGTTCGAAACCCTCTGGCGTAATTCGCTGCGACTCATTGACTTCCGCTGGGTGTCCAAGCGGCTCCAAGGGATACGAAGTGTGTTCCTGCGCCTCTAGCGTTTTCCGGCTGTTCTCGTTTGCCTGTGTTTTTCAAACCCAAGGTTAGATAGAGCAAATCCTGCAGCGGAACAACTCAAGTCTGCTTTGATCGTTGATGCTGTACGTACAAATGGAAGACCGCAGTATTCACACACGCAAATCTGGGGTTTATCTGTGTTGATGAAGACTCGGGGATGGCCGAGGGGCCCTCCGCCACCGTCGCATGAGACGACCTTCTCCTTCGTCCATCGCACGGGCTGTTTGTGGATCAATTCAATAGCTGCGTACGGTCGGGGCTGTTTGGTGGAGATGTTAGTATGAGGGTCCCTTTTTGCCGCATAATCGCAATAACAATCGACGGGCCGCGTCTCCTCTCCTGCTGGTCGGGGATATCACCCGTCCCAAACACACAGAGAATTGAAAAATACGTCGAGCTGGCAGCGTCCCACAAGGGTGCAGAAGGAGATGTAGACCAAAAACAAAAAAACACTTCTCACCTGATACTCCATAATAGTCTGCTCGAACCGGGGCCCAGTCATGGCCTTTTCCCGCGGCTGCTGGCTCTTCGCCCAGATGGCGGTCCGGTTGGGCGCCTGCTGAGCTAGCTGGCGCTGTGCTTGCTCAACCGATTCTTGTAGGGGCTGGTCCCGGGCGCCCATGGCATCTGTGGGCACGGCATTGCTCGCGGAGACCGGGCTGACCTTCTTGCGCGGGTTGGGGTCGTTGGCCGGGATGGCGTTCTCTGAGGGTTCGGATAGGCGTGGTGCGGTGGTTGTGTAGGCGCGGGGGAGGAGGCGGGAAGGGGATGGACGGGCGGCGGCCGCCAGGCAGAGGCGGGACCTTGTGGAGGCGAGCATTGTGGATGTTATTTAGCCCGTCGTTGCGGGCGAGGACGTGTTGGTAGGCGTGGTGGTTGTATTACAACTATTGCTTGATTGATTGGTGGTGAGAGTTGAAGTTGGTGGTTTGATGTGGTTGCAGCCGCCAGAGCCAATCGGCTGCGTTCCTTGGCCGAGCAACTTCATCCACCGAAAAAGTTGACATCAGGGCTTTTCGAGGCACAACGACGGCTTCATCTGCTGGTGGATATCTGCTTTTTACAACCGCGCATACGTTGCTATACATTAATGATTAGGGAGGAAATGGTCGCCTAATCTCACAGCACACAGAAATTGTCTTTCTTAGCACCAATATATTTTGTTCCCTTTAACGTTTTGAATGAACAGTACACCATCATGGCGAACCCAAAATCCCCAAAGACAATGTCCTCGCGGCTGCTGACCATGAAGGTATACTTTAAATGCGTCCCCCATCCAAGAAACACATCGAAACTAACACCATCTAGTTCATGCAACGCGCCGCCGCCGCCTCAGTCTCTTCTACTCCAACAACACAGAGCCCCTCAACACCCACCCCTTCACAACTCCAACAACAACCCTACGATACCCTAAACGCCTCCACACCATCACCCAAACGCCAAAAGACTTCCTCACATTCCGCATCTGCACCCTCCACACCCGCCAGGAGCAACGCAGACCTGGAAGCCATATCCGCCGCCATTAGAGCTGAGGAGGAGAAACGGGCCGCCGCAATCGCGAGACAGGCTGCTGAGGCCGGTGAGGAGGAATGGGTCATTGAGTATCCGCCGGGGACGTTCCCTGAACCCCCTTCGCAGACGGTGATGGATGGTGGCGCTGCGTATGGGTTTGGCGATGGCGGGGATGAAGAGGTTATGGGCGGTCGACTGAGTTTTGGCGGGTTTAAGAGGAAAGGGGGAAAGGGGGTGGTACGTTCTCTTTCTTATTATTTATTCCGTTTCTGCCTATTCCAGTTTCTAATTGGATTTTTGAACAAACAGGCGACGGCGCCATCTAGCTCGCACAACGCGAATGGAGACGGGGATGTAGACGGAGACGGAGAGGGAGACGACGAAGATGAAGAGAACGATGACGACCGCAGTGGAAGCGGAAGCGATGATGGTGAGGATGATGAGGATGATGACCTTGATGCACTCCTGAAGGCCGCTAGACAAAAATCCGACAAGAAACGAGCTGAAAAGCGATGGAATTCTCAAAACGGCAAGAAGAGAAAATCCGGCGATGGTGCTGTCGATCTCAGCCGGTTGACTAGTATATCTGGAGGCATCGATAAGGGGGAGCAACAGCGGCAGCACAAGCGACATCAGAACCAGCGGGGTGGGAGTGGGGGCGGGAGGAAGGGGAGGAGATGAACCCCGGGCTGTCACGAAAGTCTGGGTTAGGGTTAGTGATAGCCCGAATTGCCCGCTCCGTAGAGGCCCCAGTTTTGTTTCTTAGAGCTTCCTCATGCAAGTTTTCTTTTGTGCATTTCGGCATTCAGGGTATGGCGTTGTATGGTTTTTGCATAGGAAGGCATGAATTGAATTTTAGTGGATAGACATCTGTATTGCGTCTCATGCTGTCTATCTCGGGTAGTGCGAAATGATCATCCATATGGAGGAATACCAAAAACACGACTATATCCAATATTGACAAAATAGTTGCTTAAAACTACAGAAAGTATATACAGAACAAACAATGAGTGACATGCAATATGTATAACGATGCTCTTATCTTAACATTTGAAAGGCTAGAACGAAAAGAAGGAGGAAAAGGGTTGGGAAAGTTACAACTTCGCCCTCCCCACCCTCTCCGCCTCTTCCGCCTCCCACCTCCTCTTCCCCCGATAATTCACCATCAGATTCCACGCCGCAACCGTAACCCCCAACGGCGGCACAAGCAACAAAACCCACGCCCACCACCGCGGACTCGCCCCCGCAACCCGGCCCATAACCTTCCTCACCTCCCCTTCCAACGTAGCCCTATCCCCATCATTCCACACAACCAACCCCCGCACACTCTCCGTACCCCGCGCCTCCGCCCGCGCCACCTTCCCCTTCACATCCCCCTGGCTCTTCACCCGGTTCTCCGCATCCTCCGCGCTCAAATGTGCATCGCGCGCCCGCAGTCGCGCAATCTGCACCGCGGGGTCGGACACGCCAACCATGATCACGGTCCCGCATAGCGCGTCCAGCCCGCTCTCGAAGAGCAGAGGCACGTCCAGCACCACGGCCCAGTGGCCGCGGAGGTAGTAGTAGAGCAGCGAGCGGTAGATTTCCCAACGGACGGCCGGGTGGACGATGCGGTTTAGCACGGCGCGGTCGCGTTTGCGTTCCTCTGTGTCGCCGAAGACGCGCCGGCCGAGGACCGGGCGGTTCAAGGGGCGGCCGAGCCCCTTTGGTTTGTTTTTGTCGTTTGGGTCGTCCGGGTCGTCGGGGAGGAGGAGGTCGGGGGTCGTCGGGCCGAAATAATCGACTATGGCGCGGTAGCCTGGGGTGCCGGGTTCGACGACTTTGCGGGCGAGGATGTCGGCGTCGATTATAGGGAGGTTGTAGGGTGGGGAAGAAAGGAGGGCGGAGACGGTAGATTTGCCAGTGGCTATAGAGCCGGTTAGGCCGATTAGGAGCATTGCTGTAGGATTTTGTTTGAAGTGGGAATTGGGTTGGTTTTTGGATGCAGGATGCTGTCGGGAGATGGATCAGACTTCCGCGCTCTATCGAGGTGCCCAGTCGAGGCGGCCGGCAATAGTCGTCAATTGGATCGAGTTATTCAAGTTAAAGATCCCGCAATAATATGACTCAAAGGGGCATGCACATGTATATATATGTATGCGTTTATCCGTGCCCTTTTATGGGGGTAGGATGCCGCTGCTATTGGCTTCTGCCTGTGTTGCTCCCCGTAACTGTGCTGTTTCCAATATCACCGCGAGTCGTTTAAAAGAAGAGCAATTGGAGCCCCTTGTATATGTGCCGGGGCCGATATTTCGAATATCACTGCCTGAACTTAATATATACACCCTGCCATCACCATGTTCGTCAGCTGCATGCAGTCTCCCGTCTTCGAGATTATGCATGGTTGTGACAAGTATGGATAAATACATAGCTACACGTACCTCAACTGTGCCCGGACCCACCTCGAAACGAACGGGAAAGGGAGGGATAAACACAGAGCTAGCCAGCTAAGCTCGGATGTGAATATGATATATGCCCTCTCTACACTGGCGGGGAGAATGATCTGGAGAGCGTTGTTGGTGGTGGTGGGTTGAGTTGAGTTGAGGAGTTGAGGTTGACGTGATGATGTAAGGACGGTAATTTATAGATTACAGCCGAGGGACAATTTGGGCAGATATACTCCATAGCCGCGACAAAAATGCTTGTACGGCCAATTCCGGGCATATTTCACACTATACTATATACATGGAGATAACGAAGTAAATAATTGCTATGTTCTTTCTCTTTATTGTAGTGTCTACTGTATTATTCAAAGAAAATTAGATATAACCTGTGTAAGACGTAAAACTACCCAATCCAAAAAATAAAAAGTCTAATGCATGTAGCTATGAGATACATGGGCGCCAACGCATAGAATCCAGCTCGCTGTGTGTATGTAGTCTATGTCTACGAGGATTTATAGGTAGCAAACAATTGATCTTAACCCCATCTCGTTTCGACCGGGAGGAGGGAAGGGGTACCAGATGGTTTGAAAACCCTCCCGCATATCGCGCGGCGGTGGTGAGGGTGGAGGTAGAAAGAAGGCCGGGTCCGTTGGAAGGGTGAGCTAAAACATGGGACGCCGCCGGACTTTCGAAAAAGCAAGCGAACCAGCCGCAGAAAAGATGGCTAGATGGGTGGCTGCGAAGGATAAATATTAGCCACTTCCCCCATATATATGCCAAGATGGCCATCTTTGTAAGTGGATATTGACTTACTGGAATATAACATCCACTCCTTTTATAGTATCCCTCTAACTTAACCCTCCCATTTTGTGTATTCCGCCCATATCTTCCATTAAAAGAGATAGCCATGATCCAATTATATTTCTATATTCCATCTATCCCAAATCATCCATACGCCGGCTGTTGCATCGGGCGCTGCATCAGTTTCGGGGGTTTCCGCCCCGGTATCGGGTCACCAAGACGCCGCGGTTTCCCATCCCAGCCAATATCGGGCCAGCCGTGCGGGAGGGTTGAGTAAGGGGGCATGGTGTAGCGGCCGTCGCAGGAGGCCGTATCCTGGCATGACAGGTTGCAGAAGCCGAATTGCTTGCAGTAGCATTCTTGGGCGTTGGGACAGTGGACGGGGTTGCGGCCGAAGATAACTACACATTTCACGGATAAATGTTAGTTTTGATTATTTCTTTCTTTTTTGAGGTTTTCTTCGATTTCGCAAGTGTCGACAAAACGTACTGTGCCACGAATACTCAAAGATGCGCCCGCTCAATTCATCCGGCAGCGGGGTGTTGAGTAGCCACTCCCGGAAATGCTCATATTCCCGCTTGGGCCGTTTGTGTACCTGGTCGACTGTGACGGCGAACTGGGCGCAGCAGGATACGCCTATTTCCTCGGGCACGGGCGAGCCGGGGAACAGCTCTTCGAAGCCGGTTTTGAAAGCCGCGCCGGCGTGGATGTCTGCGCGCTGGGTATCGGTGAAAGGGCGGATCTCGACGGGGCAGCCGAGGAACCAGACGCAGCGGAGGTTTAGATAGCCCTCCTGCGATAGGAAGGGGAGTTGGAGGTTTTTGATGATGGGCACGTTGTCGTAGAGGGGGTCGTCGTTATGCCATTGGTAACGTTGGGGGTGGATGAAGAGCATGTGTTTTGGGAGGCGGTCGTAGTTGTCGATTATGTAGCTGTGAAGGCCATTAGTATTGTTTATTGATAAGGGGGGTTGTCTTTTTCTTTGAAGGGAGTGGGTTTTTTGTTATTGAGCTATACCTCAGGTATACCATAGACTCCCTTCCCTTATTCTTTGGCACGGTCAGCATTGCATTGGGTTCATCGACAATGTAGATTTTCTTCTCCCAGTCGGGGAGATACTCGTATAACCAGGAGATGTCGTCATTAGACATGGCGGCGACGATGATTTCACGATCAGCGCGGCCGATTTCGTAGCCGACAGAGGCCAAGAAGGAGGACAGGCAGTATTTTGCCATGCTGCAAAGGAGACAGAAGCAGGTAAGATAGAGAAGCAGCATGATGCCGGAGATGGCGGGGGGTTTGCGCAGTAGTCGCGGAGAGCCGGGTCTGTATGCGAGGGATATGGCCATGGTCGCAGAACGAAACGGATGAGGATATCAAGGGACAAAATTGGAAATAAATCGAAGCTCAAATGCTTTCAAAAATCCATCAATGATTAAAATAATAAATATACACGAATATTAACCTGTGAAGAAAGGAAGTGAAAGAAGTGAAGAAGAGAAGGACGGAGGCCAAAAAGAGGCTGTTATAGATCAACAAGCACCACCAGAAAAGGCACGATAGAAGGACTTATTCGACCGGCAGAGCGAATTCTGGAACGGACATGATCATTTTTTCTCAAGATATAATTAGGTCTCAAGGGAGGAGAAACGGATGGTATAAAGCCGGTGTTGTAGGGTCAGTTTGATATTTTTAGGCCACCAAATATCAAGCTTGGAAATTTTGCCGACCAGTATAGAAAGAAAGAGAAGAAGAGACGAAGAATGCAAGAAAAGAGAAAAGACAAGAAAAGATCTGCTCTCAACCCTGGAGCGAGTTTATCTGGCAGTCTGGCAGCGATATCTCACATCCTTACTCACGCCTACTGCGTATGCTGCCATACACACAGACACACCCAGAGCTACTTTCAGCCGAAGATCCCCCCCTATGCATTCGTCATCGGCTGGGGCGATATCCAAGGAGTCGGCGGCGGGACTAAACTCAGAACAGCCAAGTTCCCCAGTGTCCAACCGCCGCGTCGACGCTGTTGGCCACTGGGCGGCGAGCGCTGTGCATCAAGAACTCCCGAGGGCGGCCCTGGATGCGAAGGGAAATGTTGTCCAACCATATGGGCACGGCTGGGGACGTACTAACTGCCGATCAGGTTTCAGAGTTTTTACTTTTTTGCCCTGCTCAAACGGTTGGTTCCCGCTTCGACATGTAGAGCTTGCGTAAACTGGGTTTTGTGGAGTAGATGAAAAATCTTATTCTGTGGTTCTTTGCCCAGAAAAAAACTCATTAGGCGGACAGAGGCCGGAAACTCGAGACTGGGGCAAAGAGAGAACCTTGGATTCATTATTGTACGGCGCAGTTCTGTCATTTGCTTTAAAATCCGTTGAATAACCTGGGAACAAGAATCAGTAAACGACAGAAAACAGGGAAGAGTCGAAGATATTCATTACATCGCGCCAGCCAAGGCCCTAGGTCAGGGGCTGCGGGACCCTTTAGCGGCAGCTCGAATGCTTATCTTCGTCTCTCGTGACGGCCAGGGAGAAGACGACTCTTGAGGACTCTGAGGACTCTGAGGAGTTGGGACTGTCTTCTTCTTTGCTTGATCTCGCGACGTCATGAGAGATCTCGGAAACTTATATCCATCTCGGAGCAGATATCTCGATTTGTGTTTTGTATGTGATTCGCTGCTGTGTTGACACACCAACATCCCCTGCCCAAATAGAAGCTAGTGAGAACTCTACTGGTATGAATGTATGTATTCTTTTATCATATATTATTTACTCATGTTTTTTTCAAAAATGATTCCATCCGCTATTTGAATCTAGGCTCGGACACGCAGTCAGTCCCCGCATAGCCAGCGCTGGATGCAGAAAAGTTAATATACTTGTTTTGATGTAATAGTCTCCCACAAACACCGATAATTCATTCGCCCAGGCCTTTCTTTTTTGGCTGCATTGCGATCTTTAGAAAGCCGCTCACTTGCTCAGGATGTGACCTGTGCAGAATATTCCCGACGCACTTTGGCCCATCCATATGCGCCCAGTATTTACGCAAAGCCTCTACAGCCGTCGATAATCGGCAACTGTTATATCTTCACTCATCGAGCATCGTCATGATGGTGATTCTGAAAGTTTTTCCGCTACACCTCGGGAAAGCGGCTGAATATTCAACGTTTTTGCGTTAAAAACCACCGCCGCGCGCACCCCTGGCTCGGAGAAGTCGTGCATTGCATTTTGTTACAATTGGACCAGGGAATTGTAACAAGACTGCTCCATCTAGAGATGGATCTTGGTTCGAGAGCCATTGCTTGAATACAACATCCTACTGCTAGGCCTGCTAGGTTTACGGCTGCGCCAGAAGTTGCGATGATGGAATTTTGTAAAAGTTTTATTTCCCACACATTTGCATTAATGGCCCAAGAAAAGAAAAAAAATCTATATTAATTTGTCTCTATAGGTACGATTAGTTCTTGATATTCTTGTGCTAAAAGTTCGGGCTTGGAGCGCCGAAGCTGACAACCCTTTGTTGGAGCAGAGTATATATTATGGGAGAGGCGTGCGGCACGCAGCCAGCCCAAGTGCTGGAGAATATGGATTTGGATGACAAGAAATCTACTATGAAAGACTCGTTTCGGTTTCATTTAGCCTCTTAGTGATCCTGGCCTTTGGCATCTATGTGTTAAATTTCCAAGAAGCTAACGCCCAGCTTTTGAAGTTATGGTTGGTTGTATGTATGTACTTTATACACAACAGTTTCGCCGGCTGCGAGACTGCAGGTTAGGCGGAAATTCGTGGTCAGACCCGTTCTCTAATAAGACAGATCGCAAAAAGCCGTTAGACCGTGAGCCATGAAAGCTGGATAGCGGGAACCATACCCATCCATCCAGCTAACCCTTGTCGTTCCGGTCTGCCTTACCAAGGGAAGTCTCCCAAAGGTTACATGGAATCAACCCCATGCCGTGAGATAGCATGGCGTCAGCAAATAAGCATCCTTAACTGCCATAAGCGCCTAGTTACATGGAACTCTCCGAGGCCCAAAATTCCCCACAGGAACATATCCAACTTCTGAACAAATACCTTGATTCAGTAGTCTCTACAGTTATTTATCCCCAGTAACTCAGATCTGGTTTGCCCCCACCTTATACCACCCTGATATTCATGGCGACAATATTTTCAGCCGCGACGGAAACATATCTGGCATATGGGGCGGCGCCATTGATTCCGCAGGTGTGAGCGCCCAGACTGCTCGATTACAACGGTGCGACTAAATTGCATCTTCCCGAGAATTTCAAACAACCCGCCCAGGAGGAGAAAGACCGTGTCCGAGATCAAGTATCGCGGTCAATACAGATGCTCATTTATGAAGAAAGATTAGTCAAGGCAAATCCTCTGCTAAGTAGGGCATTATCCGAAATAAACATCCTTTCTGGGGAATTCTGGGATGAGTTCAAATTCAGTTGCACTATTGCCTCCCAGCCGTTCAAAACACAATGTTAATGAGTAGTACGTCGCTAGGGATTGGTCTAAACTGGGGACCGCGGACCAATGCTCATATTAGTTGACGGACGATGGCATCCGAAAGCACAGATAGGATGCAGAGGGGTTTAACGACTCGCAAGACTTTTGGAATATGTTGGACGGAACGGTTGATCGGAGCGGCTAGGCTTCGAATGAGGATTTCGGGGACACGGTTGACTGCTTTCTGGGGTTGAGGGAGGAGCTTGAATAGGAGAGTCGGTGGGTTCTTGAGCATAAACAGTGGATTGAGCTAGCTGTCCTCGTTGCATCAAGTAGAATGAGTTGTATTTAAAGTATTTCGTCACCACCAGATACTTTGCAGCGGTTTCGGATCTAAATTTTATTTTTAGAAAATAGATCATCACCAGACAACTGAGAATATAATTCTGAGCGATCTGGTGAATTTCAAGTTTAAAGTTAACTCTCGGCAATAAAGCTAAGTCAGGAGTTGCCGGAGATAAACATTGCCAGAAGTGGATCTCTCAGGCACAAAATCCAGCTTCTTCTTATTGTCTCGACATTTCATTACATCGTAGTGTTTCTCAGGGGCCATCTTCCACTCGTTCTGTGTATCACCGGAATGCGATGCCGCGGAGTCATCCAGGGATGACATCATAGGGCCCGGAGGTGGAGCGGAACTGAGGCGGAGGCTTGGCACCGGGCCGAGACTTGTCGCTTAGCGAGTCGCTTATTACCTTCCATAATCCCGCAGCATCATGTCCTGGTCATAATCGTCGGACATGGACGACATGCCCGGAGTTCAGCCTGCTTACCCCCCTTAGTGATCCATGGCGCTACAGCCAATAATGGCGACAAGCAAAGCATGGAATCTGTGTGGAAGTCAGGTTGATGCAGTGGAATATTCCATGATGTCTCTCGACCCCACGCGGTCTTCCGATTGTTCTGGGGAAGCCCCACATCCATCGTCGAATTTATACATATATGTACAGCACGATGCACGTAGCTTCACCCGCATTCCGCTGGGCTTGATGCCTTCTTTAAGTTCTTCTATCGATGGCCCCCACGCTGACTGGGCCCGTCAAAAATGCTTCGCCTCCCTCCCTGCTACGGGCATGTGACTTCGATACGCCTAACTGCGCAAGGCATAACGCCAGACTCGTTCCTCCGTCTTGCTCACCACTGAGTGCCTGACCCGGCGCTTTTCATGGACATCCCTGTGTATCTGCGATGTGCTCATTGGTGCTCGTATTGAAGGATTGGCTTCGCCCACCCCAGCGGACCCATTTTCCCTCTTGAGCCTTGGCAGGCAGACTAGTCGACAACCCAAATGTCACAATGCGGCTCCAGGGGCGCCAGGGAGAAATGACCGCGGATTCATTAAAAAGAGCCATCGTGCCCGCGGAGGATTGTTCCCAAATCTCCTCCCTCTCTTGACTCGCGATTTGAGGGGAAATTCACGATTTATGCACAACTATCCCCCGACCTCCCCTGGATTGGAGTGAAAGATGTACTTCAGAGATCTATCCCGATACCCCGCGCTGTTGCTTGCGCTGTCCGCATCTACATCTGCGGCTGTCGTGAATCAAGCGCGTCCGGGATTGAGAATCGCTCTCAGCAACGCGGGGCCATGCAGCCTCAAAACTGACAACGCCTACGGTAGTTAATCCCTTGCATTCTCAATCGCTAGTACTTTTCAATGTGCACAGGAGAATGCTAACCCACCTTTGCCCGCTGCTGTAGTGTCAGTGTTTCAATGTGAAAAGGACATATGTCGGTCAAGCCCCACACTCGAGGCTGCTGGCTGTTGCGAGTCGGATGGATGTTCCTGGTACAAATCCTGCGTCCCATATAATTCCGTCGAACGACGTTCTACCGATCTGACATCGGATCCAATTCTTTCCTGGTACGATGATGCATTCTCCTAACTGCTATTTTCGCATATTTCAAGAGTGAGAAGGTGATGCGGGTAACTAACTCTTTTTATGAAGTTCCGATCCAACCCAAAAATACTGCCAGTTCGCCACATTCAGAAAGGAGTCTCAGCCTGAATCAGGATATACTCGAGGGATATGCACGCCCAACCCCCCCGAACCTGACCTCCGAATCGATCTCCTCACAGCCAACTCAGGAGCTCTAGTTTCGCAGCCCCTTGAGGACGACCGCGCCTACCAGCTCAGAATTCGAGGAATGCCACACCGGCTTTCAAAGCGAGCATCAGGTTTAAGCAGTAGAAATGCGGGAGTCGTCGGCGGCCTGGTAGCGTTCTGGATAGTTATTCTCCTCATCCTTTGCCTTTGTGCAGCTTCGAGAAAAAACAAGCAGGCACTAGCTGCGCCCATGGCGGCTGCATCGGCATCGGCCCATAACAACACGACGGTATATGTCATGTCCCCTCAGCCTGGTCAACCGGGCCAACCGCAGGATCCAAACGTGCAGTACCCTCCCCTAGCTTATGTTTTACCCGCGAACTCGGCGCAGGCATCGGCTGGCCACACGCAAACTGTATACATCCAAGGCCCACCTCCACCAGGGGCTCAACCTATCCAGTTCATGCCAGCTCCTGGGCCAATGCCAGAACCACATCCGTCATATCCCCAACCGCCGCCAGCATACCAGAAGTGAAACCACACGAGCTCAAGGTGGCTAGGCTGTGTTACGGTATGGTTTTAATAGTCGAGTAATATTAATTATTGCGGTGTTAAACTGGTATTTATGGCGTTTGTTTTCGGTGGCATTCATTTGGGAAGCATATTCGGGCTCATGTTGCGACGGTTATGCGACGATGTTATATACCTTCTAATGGTAGTCTGTTTCTAAACGACGAGAGCTGGCAGATAGTGCCACTGTTCTTGATTGTATACATACTATACTTGTGCCTTTTGTATCTGTTAAGCATATTTTGGTGGTGGTAGCTACCGAAACTTAAAATGGTGGGCTGCCATTTAATCGCGGAAATAATAGATGTCACCCTATCTTCTAACCATTCCTTCCAGTGGTGGAAGTGTCCGCTCACCACACTAATCCCGCAAAGCCAAGGGCGGAATAAAATAATACCTGTCACTGATGTACTCCGTAGAGGCTCGGGAATCCCCACCAGCCTACCTCGGCAACCACTGAGATGGCGCTTGAATAGTTCAGCCCAAAAGCTGGGGTTGACCAACGATCAGCTACGTCAAATAGTGATGGACACCATGTAGCACAACATAAAGTTACCAGCCAGGACTCGAATCTTCCTATTTCATCGCGCAACGCAATATACCCAAAAATTTGAACAACCCTAATCAGCCAAGATGGCTTCCTTCACCACTCCTCCCCCACAATCTTCAATATACCTCCTCTCATACCCAGCCCCAGGCGTGCTTCTAGTAACCATCAATCGCGCCAGACAGATGAACGCGATTCACTACCAGGGCCATTGGGATTTACACGAGCTCTGGACGTGGTTCGACAATGAGCACACCCTGCAAGTCGGAATCGTGACCGGTGCTGGCGACAAAGCATTTTGCGCCGGCCAGGACCTCCTTGAGATCGAAAGAAATAGCAAAAATCCCACAACGCAATCGGCGCCCCTGAGAGGCCACCCGCCATCCGGGTTCGCTGGCCTTAGCCAACGAAAAGGGAAAAAGCCCGTCATTGCTGCGGTGAACGGATTCGCGTTCGGGGGTGGCTTTGAGATATGTCTGAACTGGTAAGGACAGTTCTTGGAGTTTACTCGTGGGCAGTATGACCGTCCAAAAGAAAAATGTCACGGTTCCCAGCTGATTCGATCTACCAATTTTGCGCTTGCTAGTGATTTGGTGATTGCCTCCCCCCGGGCCAAATTTTCTCTACCAGAAGCCAAACGTGGCATTTATGCGGCCGCAGGCGGCTTGCCTCGCATTGTACACATTGCAGGATTACAGGTTGCGTCAGAGATCGCACTTACGGGCAGAGCTATATCTGCGGAAGAAGCAAAGGGGTGGAATCTCATCAATCGGGTTTCGAGGACGCATGAGTCGTTAATAGATGAGGCGGTTGCGTTGGCGAAGGAAATTTCACAGCTGAGCCCGGATGCCATTATTGTAACCAGGGCTGGTTTGAGAGAGGCATGGGAGGTTGGTGATGTGTCGAAAGCCGTCCGCAACACTCATGAGAGATATTCGAAGAATCTGTTTGAGGGCCAGAATCTACGTGAAGGTATGTTTCACAACCGCTTCCGGCGGGGTGTGGTTTTGATATTGGAGCTGAAATTCCCAATCCACTTTTTGGATCCAGTTTGTCATATCGTCCAGTTACTCTATGATATGAATCTTAAGCTGATGTTATTAAATTGCAGGTCTTGCTGCTTTCAGGGAGAAGAGACAACCAAACTGGGTCAAGCCAAATCTATAGATCGGTGTTTTTTGCGGTCAGTAGATGTATACGTATATAATGAAACCATAAAGATCTCGAATATCCCATCCATCTCTTTCATTCATGCCTACCTCCATTGTTCCTCGAGAGCCAAGCTTCTGGTGGTTTTGTCCTTCTGAGCCGTCGGGTATATGTATTCTCGGTACGCATTGCCGAGGTAATGTAGCGTTACAAGGATAAATTACCGGCTTTCGGTTGCCATCCATCTCATCTGCCGAACACCGACACAACACGCAAAGGGGGGAGAAGTTGGTTGAAGCTCCCAATGAAATAATGCTTCAGGAAACAGTGTGGTTGTAAGCACTGTATAATACCGGCATTTAAATTTCGAGCGATTTTCGATTCAACTCCCGCAGCTTAGCTGTACCAAATGGTTGCGGGTTCCGCGGTAATGGCTATGCCGTAACGGACTATCACCGGCGCCCTCAAAACGCCCTGGGTGCCCGGGAGAGTGAGGTGAGCTTTTGTGATCTTTTTGTTGAACTATTTGCGACCTTGTTTTTAGAAATATCAATTTCTAGAGATTCACCATTTGCATTCTAGCGTCAAAAAGTCGACTCTTACAGAACAAGCCATGGCTCCAAAAATCAAGACACAGCTCACCGAGCTGCTGGGCATCCAGCATCCGATACTTCTGGCGGGTCAGTATTGAAACTCTTCCAAGTGTTTGTTTTTGTCATTGTGAAGCTAATACGGCAGTCACAATAATAGGCATGGCCAGGACTTCATCCGGTGAGCTGGCAGCTGCAGTGTCCAATGCCGGTGGACTAGGCGTCATTGGCGGCCTAGGGTACACTCCTAAGCAGCTACAAGAGATCATCGATGATCTCAAATCCAATCTGAGAGACCCTTCATTACCGTTCGGTGTTGACCTTGCCCTCCCGAAACTGGGGGATGGAGCCCGGAAGACAAATTACGACTACACGTCTGGACAGCTTGATACATTAATAGATATCACGATCAACAGCGGTGCGAAATTGTTTGTGTCTGCTGTTGGCGTGCCCCCGCCACATGTTATCAAGAAGCTGCACGATGCCGGCATTCTCATTATGAACATGGTTGGTGCGCCTAAACACGCGCAAAAGGCTCTGGAGGCTGGTGTGGATATGGTCTGCGCTCAGGGAGGTGAGGGAGGTGGCCATACCGGATCGATTGCGACTTCTATTCTAGTCCCTGCTGTGTGTGATGTTGCGAAGAATTATATCTCACCTTTAACCGGCAAACCAGCGTTGGTTGTTGCGGCTGGCGGGATTCGCGATGGACGATCGGTGGCTGCGGCTTTGATGCAAGGGGCACAAGGCGTTTGGGTCGGGACTCGATTTGTGGCCTCCGTGGAAGCTGGCTGCTCTCGAGCTCACAAGGATGAAGTTGTCACCGCTACTTTTGAAGATACTGTTCGCACTCTGGTTGTCAGCGGCAGGCCCATGAGAGTCAAAGCGAATGACTATATCAAGAGATGGGAACGGCAGCCTGACAAAATATTGGCTTTGACGGAGCAGGGCATCATTCCGTATTCGAAGGATATTGAGGATGGAGTTGAAGATGCTGATCGACCATTTTTGATGGGCCAGGTGGCTGCAGTTATTAACAAAATTCAGCCGGCGGCGGAGATTGTTGATGAAATGATTTCTGGAGCGTATGAGATGTTGAAAAGGGGTTCTGAGTATGTTGGAATTACAGCTGCAAAATTATAGATAGCTTTAGCCCTCACAGGGGTCATTTATGTTTGGTATCGAAATGAAAAGATGGCTGTGATAAAAAGTAGAGACATGTGTTACGGAGGTTTTTAACCTTTTAGCATTATGCGTCACGGATCTCTCGTTTATTAATCTGCTTCAAATTGGAATATCCTTGATCCATTGTTTATATCGGGTAGTTAGCCCATTTCGTTCCGATGGATAGTTACAGCGCAAATGTAGAAAACAAATTTCAGTTAGGGTTAGGGCTTGAAGCCATTTGGAGTCGCCGTTGAGTTCCATATCCCCAAGCACTGAATATAATTATAGTTACGCGCTCATTTGAACATCGTAAACCGGGACCTCCTTCGAATGAGATAGCTATAAGACGCAGCAATTATTCATAAAGTATAATTACTCCCATCTCTCCGGCCAAACTGCCAGCGTTTTCAATCCTGCGCAAAAGCCGAAACTTGCATCCGTCAACAGGGCGCGGGGTTGGCAAAGTATCACCATACGACTTCCCCGCATTCGCCAAAGCTTAGTGTCCGTTTAGAATGAGTGTATGATTGGAGAGGGGGGCGAGAATACAGCCAGGCGCTCTTTCGAAAGAATGAGACAATGGTTGGCACATATTATATATCCATTCACTCTATCTGGGTCTATCCGTTTCCGCTGCATGTTCTGTCTCTTGAAAACAGTTGGACAAGTTACATAGAAGGAGGATATACCTCAGACTGTTCATCTAGAAAAAAGCCCGAAAGAATTATACTGAACAACACTGCCCTACTTGTCGATGTTGCCATTTCGTCGAGCAACCCAATTTCTTACCTGAGAGTTATACCACCTCCTATCCAACGTTACCTTGTCTGAAATTAGTAAAAGAGCTATGGCTACGTCTGCGACTGAGACTGGAAATGCCAGTGCCACCAAGCGCCTGGTGCTAGGGAGTAACAATCCCAATATTGAGCATCCCGCCTCTATCAACAGGCCGATGTTCAGCGAGGACTGGGATATCACATCCAGCAGCGGGTATACAATCTCCGACCATATGATCAACGAACCGCCTCCGGGGAAACCATTTAGGATAATCATGATCGGCGCCGGGGCAGCAGGCATTGATTTCTTACATCACGCTATGCGCGAGTTCAAACAATCTGACGAAGTCGAGTTCATCTGCTATGAGAAGAACCATGATGTAGGTGGGACGTGGTTGGAGAATCGATACCCCGGGTGCGCATGCGATGTACCAAGTGCCAGTTACCAGTTTGCTTGGAGGCCGAGCCCGAACTGGACGCACTATTATAGTCCGGCTAGGGAAATCTGGCAATATATGAGAAATATTGTGGATGAAGAGGGTATGATGAGGTATATCCGTTTGCGGTCTCGCGTTACTCGGGCGGAGTGGAATGAAGATAGGTCAAAGTGGATGGTCCGTGTAGAGCAAAGTGATGGCGATGAGAAAGCAGTAAGGGTGTTGGAAGATGAGTGTGATGTTCTATTGAACGGGAACGGTGTTCTTAAGTATGTCGTGGCTCCACAATGGTGTATCTCGTCCTGTATAACTACTTGGCTAACTGATAGCAACAGTAACTGGAAATGGCCTGATATTCCTGGATTGATGTCCTTCAAAGGCCGGCTTTTCCACACAGCCATGTATGAAGAAGGGTTCGATTTGAAAGGGAAAAGAGTGGCGGTTATCGGATCGGGCAGTTCAGGGGTCCAAACCGTCGCAACAGTTTACAAGGATGTTTCTAAATTATATACGTGGGTGAGAAACCCGACGTGGATCACTGCTGGGTTCGCACAAAAATTTGCAGGGCCAGATGGAGGAAACTTTCAATGTTGGTCGACCTCAAAACACTTTTCTAGTTCATTTCACACTCTGACTATGACCCCTCTAGACAGCGAAGAACAAAAGGAGGAGTGGAGAAGGGACCCCGAAAAGTATAGGGAATATCGTAAGAAGGTTGAGTATGAGCTGAACGTGCGATTTCGGTTTGCGCTGCGGAACAGCAAAGAATCAGACGATTCGAATGCCGTGAGTACATGTACCTTCAAGCTTTCAAGCTATCTCACTAAGACTATATCTAACCCGTATCTAACTCACCGCCTTGCATATAGTTTTCTTATAAGGAAATGACGACCAAATTAGGGAATAACGAACGTCTTAAGGAGAAGATCATACCCAAGGACTTCAATGTTGGATGTCGACGCCCCACGCCAGGAAACGGATATCTTGAAGCACTCGTCGGAGAGAAAACAACTTGCTATACTGAGTCAATCGGTGGCATTACGCCAAAGGGGTTCCTCACAGCAGAGGGCACTGAAGTCGAAGTAGATGTTATCATCTGTGCCACAGGTTTCGATACATCGTTTCGGCCGCGGTTCCCAATAATCGGTCTAGATAAGGTTGATATAGCCACCCGATGGGAAAAGATGCCAGAGACCTATATGTCAATCGGCGTTTCAAACGTACCAAATTACTTCATGTATAGCGGTCCGTACAGTCCGGTTGCACAGGGGTCCCTCTTAACACTAATGACGCTGTTCTCAAATCATTTTATTCAAATAATCCGGAAAATGCGCAAGGAGCATATCAGGCGTCTCAGCCCGAAAGAAAGTGCGGTTAAGGATTTCAGTGAACATGCGTCTGTGTATCTACGCCGTACATGTTGGGCAGATCCTTGCACCAGCTGGTTCAAACAAGGTCGGAAAGTTGGCAATATCGTGATGTGGCCGGGGAGTAGATTGGCATTTTTTGATCTTTTGGAGCGGCCCAAGTACGAAGACTATGAGATCAAATATTGGAGTGAGAACCGGTTTGGTTTTCTCGGGAATGGCTTCACGACTGGGGAATTTGATGGTAGCGATATGAGCGCATATTTGAACTGTAAATTATATCCAGAATCGGTCACTGAAGCGAAGGGGGGGCCAGAGGATTACTTGAAAGGTGCTGGGCAGTCAACAATGTAGGACAACCCTTGCAGAAGGAAAACAACCCAATGGAGCTTATATAGCGATAGAAGTCATAGAAATACGTTCCAAATTTCGAGAGAATTTCAAATGGTTGAGCTAAACAGCCACATCGAACCATTATTCCCCAAATTGTAGTGAAACATAGGGAATTTCACAGTCCATACGGTCAGTCATTCAAAAACCCATCCCCCAAAAATGAATTCAAACCTGGCAGGTATGCTAGACTTTGATTCCCAAAACCATAGTCTTGGAATACCGTCTCCCAGTTATTCTGTTCAATCAACTCTAGTCAGCAAAGTATTAAAAAAAGGAAAATTGGGTTAAATGGAGATTGATAGCACATACTGTGTCCAAGAGATCTGGAACATCCGTGGCAGGCTCTGGAGCAAGTCTAGTGTGAGGTGTGGATGCGTTATAGTTGCTTGACGAGGTTTGGCCCTCGACATCGGGTGCGTATGCAGCGGCACCGCTGGCCACTCCACTTCCAATATCCGACGAAATAATTTGTGGAGGTATGTAGCCCAATGCACTAGGTGCCATTTGTGGAGGCATACTACCATATGGCTCGTCATTTCGTTCAGAGCGAAGGTTTTGGAGTACAAGCACAAACACTCGATGGAATTTTAACCCTTCCTCCGTCGTGTCTCCAAGATTCGTCCAAGTATCCCAGGCACCTTCGATCTTTCTCATCCGTTCTGCTCGATTGATACCAATCAAGGCATCGTCAGCCTTGATAGAATCAGGCTGCCAATCTCCATCCTGTTGCAGATCCAGGCATACGATCATTATCGCAAGTCGGAACGATGAGTTAACAACTGGCGCCAGGCACCATCTGCTCTGCTCTAAGCGGTGGCCCGGTCTAAAAAGGCTCTGAAGACCCGCTTGAAGGTCGATAAGTGCAATTGCTGATTGAATGCACCTCTGACGAGATAGTGCAAACTTCCGATCCTTCCGTGCTAAACTTATATACTTGCGGTGGAGCGCGCACATGCCCTCGCTGTACAGAATGCCAACATGGACCCGCTGCATGGTCTTGAAAAGGGGTTGGGATTCAGCAGCCTCCCAACTTGTCATTCTAAACGGTTCAGGTATGTCCGTGACAACTTGAAACAATTCCTGGTCCAGCTGAAGAACGCGTTCGTACGACATTTGCTTCTTGTTGTACAGGAACTCGCCGATTCTCCCAACTGTGTGAAGAATTTTCGACTTCGTCACCATGTACGTGATTCCGGTAAGCTCTGACATAGGCCTTGATGGAGGAAGTTTGGTCATGCCCTCAGTCAATTCCCAGTCATGTAAATTCGATGGCATCTCTGTGTCAGCGATTGCCGATGAAATCATACTTGGTAGCCCTATATGGAACGAGCAAACGTGATCAGCCTGACAGATGAAAGCCCAAATGCGTCGTCGCATCTCCCCTTGAAACGGTGTGAATGCCTTCGGGTAGTGAGACGGATCGCGGTGGAAGCCCATGCGCATTGCTGCACGAACAACCTGCCCAAGGGCCATCCATATACCAGACTCGATATCCTTTCGGCGCATATATTCCGCAAGCGCCTGGAAACACATTGTTTCTATGACATGGGGTTCACTCCGTGTGATACTCGCATGCATAAGGCATTGCGCGGTCCGAGTTCGATAAAGATCAGCAAGGGCTTCTCCAACTCCCATGTACTGAGCTGCCTCTTTTGGGTTTTGAATTTCGGACTGAACTGTCATCCACAACATCGAAAACAACAGCCCTAGCCAAGCCACGCTGGTTTCATCCGGGTTCCTCCAGTGTTCATCGTACTGCTATATGTTAGCATATGCATAATTCCACAACTTGTAGAAAGTATCATACTTGTTTGCGGAACGTTGGCTCATGTATTACGACTGAAACCGCCATTTGTCAGTAGAGGTTCCTTCCGGAAATAACGATAAAGAAAAATTCAAAAATCAAAACCAGAAGAAAAGCAAGGCAATCTATGTTTCTTACGCAGAGTAGGGGCAGGGTCAGTGGGATCGAAAAATTTATTAACAAACTTGTCGGCGTTTGGCCTAGACGGCAGAGAAGCGATCAATTCTGCCTTGTCAGGTAAAGCTGGAATTCCATCGGTAAACACTAGTCCATGGGTAGAGAGGCCCTGTGCGAAAGCCTGGTCCAACTCGTCCGCTTCCATATCAAATTTGAATTGATTCCAGGTGTTTTTGAGAGCGCCGATCTAGAGATTGCTCAGTCGCACTTAGCACCCGATTTCTCAAAGCATCTCAGATAGTAAAAGAGCCAGATGCTTACTTCCTGGAGAACATCGTGCCAACTGGTGCTTCCTCGATATGGTGCTTCTTCCTCCATCGTGCCAAGCTCCGGAATGGAGCCTTCTTGACTTGAATCATCGCCCAAAGATGCCCTAAGCACATCGATAGGCCTAGCACCATTTAACAATTGCGAATCCACCCCAGGCTCAGCAGTCAGGGAAGTAACAAGACTTTCCAAACGACGCAAGCGAGTCTCCACTCCCTGAGTCTGTGTGACATTGGCTGTTGGTGTTTTTGCGTTGGCAAATACGCACAAGTCATCATGGCCTCTGGAAATGCAGTTGTGGCATGGCTGCTGCCGGTTGCATTTAAGCCTAACCTCAGATCCCTCTGTTAGCGATCACAAACTATCGTATTTCCGTGGGTGGTATAGGTGTGCCAGGAGGATACCTACTTCCGCGTCCGGCAGGGCCCGCAAGAAAGGGGGACGCGTGGGTTTTTGTGGACTCTGCGGGCTGTGTTGGGAGCCTTAGGTTTATCCATC
The DNA here is from genome assembly GCA_002572885.1 of Blastomyces parvus. Classification (NCBI taxonomy): domain Eukaryota; kingdom Fungi; phylum Ascomycota; class Eurotiomycetes; order Onygenales; family Ajellomycetaceae; genus Blastomyces; species Blastomyces parvus. The sequence goes on from PDNC01000003.1 coordinate 279,664, forward strand.
ATTAGAGGTCAATGTTGTTAATATTTCCCCAGTTTGCAAAGCTAGTTGGCTCTCAAGGTATCCAAGAATTCGATGTCTCTTTATACTGCTCTCAGGGCTGAGGATATGCGGCTCGGCATTGTTGTGGGGGCGGAGCAGGGGGGTGTTTTAGTCGTTGCAGCTAGCAGCCTTCTGCTCAACCTTCTTTTGATTCCACCCGTAGTTGGTTAGTTACTGAGGTCTGCGCCGAAAATGCTAGTGCTGACTGCCGTTTTCTGGGGCTGGCTTCCGGGATTCATATTTTTAATCAACAACAAGCGCCCTGCAGCTACGACATCGAAGAATGGACGCGATGTAGGCCGGCTTCGCCAACAAAATTCCTGGATTTGGATCACCATCAGTCGAATTCCGAGCTTGATTTCCCGATCATCTTGAACAGAGTTCACGAAGCCCATTTCTATTGATTAGCAGTTCTTGATGTGGGCGCCCATCCCTTGTTGCCTCTGGCTGGCAACTCCAGCTGGACAGACAGGCATCCTATTCTTGGTTGCCCTCAGCTTCCAAGGATCTGCTTTCGGCGTCATTTGCCAAACTCTCGCCCTAAATCTCGGCTGAGAAACAGCCGGTTGGTCAGGGATCAAGTCGCCTGTCGGCTACGGGCGCATATCGAGTGGTTGGGTGGGTTGCTGGATCGGACACGCTTAGCTTAAACGTCAGATTTTCTTATTGTATCTATAAGAGTGGTTGGAGCGCACCTTTGACTCCAGGAGATACGCAGCGTAACTTAACACTGTTGGTTAAATCATGGTATGGTGTTAGAGTTCAAGCCGCCAAAGCCACGACTCTACAGACAAGGATAGGAAAAAGGTTCCTCTTGCCCCTAGCCCAGCTCCATAGAATAAAAATGGAACAGAGACGGAAACATTCTCAGAACAAGCATCAAGGATTAATAACTGCGCTGACAAATACATCATATTCCTTGGAGAAATGATGCATTTGAGCAACTGATGTGGTTTCGTGGATGCTATCTCATCGTAGGTAAGGGTTGGAGTCAGGACGCACGAAGGGCTGCCATACAACGAATATGCGGTGGACAGCATAAAGCTTAGTAGCGTGAAAGTCAAGGAAAAGAAGCCTTTTCACTCCTCACTGTCAATCTCTCAGGAAGGTTGATGCATAGGCTGCTTGACATATAAGTCCTAGGAGTGCCTTGAAATACTTGTGCTGGAGTCACTCTTGGGGATTCGGCTTGTGCCTCGCGAAGGACTCATTCTCTCGCCGATCTGTCAAAAGATATGGCTCTCCACCTTGAATAAGTTGATTTTCGAGATAGATATCAGCCAAATATTCGGTCGAAAAAGGAAGTGGGGAAAATATAAAAAATATCAAAAATAAAAAAGAATTATTCTGCTGGGTCTTGCCGCGACTCGAACGCGGGGCCTCTCGCAAACAATAGCATTAGGGTGAACCCTAAGCGAGAATCATACCACTAGACCACAAGACCTGCAATTGATGTGAAGATGGGGCTCTCTGCGCGTTATCAAGTGGACACTAGATCCTGCGTTTTTGCGTCACGTTAACATCTAGAAAATTTGTCTCTAGCAACCTGTACAATGCGGGACAAAAGCGAGCCGCAAATGACGATTGGAACTTGGCGAATGCCCAAAATGATGTTTGCGCGAAAGTACTCTGGAACGAGCCAGACTGCGAATACCCAAGGAAGGGTTCGCTTTCCGCCCAGAGGGCGCCCACAGCAGATCAAAAGGCCTTATCAAAAGTTGGGAACACCGGGGATAATACTACTGCGCATCATGGTTGGAAATCAAGTACCAAAAAGAATTCCCCTAGAATATCCGAGCCATGGACATCTGACTTGAAGGAACACTGATTTGTTCCGCACTCTGGATTGCCTCTTGGCCATTCTGAATTGGGTTCACCCTTCCATATATATATATATATGGGCTGTTCATTCAACGGAATTTAAGAATTCTTATCTCAGAACATGTGAGAGGACCGCCCTGCCATGGATGATGATTTTTTCTTGTTTCTTCCTTTTATTGTAACAGCTGGCAGATTTGGTCTAATCAATATTTGATAAGTACATGAATCCATTACTTCGGCTAGCTGAATTGAAATCAATGCTAATATTCTTCCACGTTGAGATATGCACCACGAATCATCCAGCACAGAACGCCACAGGGAACAGCATTTCTGCAGCCCAGATTGTTCACTGGAGCGGGAGAGTATAGGGAATGAGAAAGCCGTTCTTTTTCAGGGTTGCTCCCCCTTCCAGACAGATTGCAGGCCCCTTTGGCGCAACTTTTCCCGACCACCTTCCAAGGCACTCTACAGGGCGGCAGGGAGACCCATCACCCAGGTTCCAGGCAGCGTGATCATCGGTGACCTACCCGCACGGATGTACCCCAGTCAGTCTCCTTACTGAGCTTGCCGGGTCGACCAGAGCACAGGGGAACGTCCCCCTCGGAAAATGGAAACAGTAACATACGGGCAAGATGCAGCTACGGCCAGCTTCAAGACTTCTTACGCAGCATAGAAGCTGGGGTTTACTTTGCCGAAAGCACTAGAATATTAATAGCTGAGGCTGGACCCGGTGATTTTCAATCAAAGTCATCATTTTTTGACTTCTACGCACCAGCTACTACACAGTGCAGGTCCACATTTGTCTACTATATACGGTTGAAAATGGCCGAAAGGCCTGCTGCCAGCTGAAAACGCACCGGTGACCTTCATCATCCAACAAAACACGGTCCTGTGGTCTAGTGGTATGATTCTCGCTTTGGGTTCTCCAAACCTAAATTTGCCTGCGAGAGGCCCCGCGTTCGAATCGCGGCAGGACCCTAAAGTTTGATATATTTTTTGATTTTATTTCTGTTTTTTTACCCCTTTCCTCATTATCCCCACCTTAAAGAATCCTTCGTCGCTCCACCATTCAACCCCCCCCCACCCCTCAACTCTATTTTTACGCATTTGCCCCTCCGGCTCGCCGATGAGTCTTTCGGCCTTGGCGGCTTCCACCAATTGCAGGTCTTGTGGTCTAGTGGTATGATTCTCGCTTAGGGTTCACCCTAATGCTAATGTTTGCGAGAGGCCCCGCGTTCGAGTCGCGGCAAGACCCTGAAGTTGCCATCTCTTTTTGCTGGTGAGGCGATATTTTTGTTGCCGGACAGGCAAATTGATAGTAGTCCTGGTTTCGCTGGTGGGAAGTGTTTTGCGCGGGTGCTTTAGAGCTGACAGAGTTGGGTTTCGATTGAGTTCCACTGGGATGTGAACGGGATGATATGGATTTATATGCAAGTTTTCATAGATTTTTGGACGCCGGTTCGCCTTTGGTTGCGCCGAAGCTCCCCGCTGTAGGGGTGATTGCATTTGGTTGCGGATGTCAATGATAGCTATGGTATCCAATTTGGGGCCATTGGCAATGAGTCCATCCATCCAACATGTCTTCCCTTATACTTTCACCTGTCCTTCTTCGGCACCAACCCCTCCCCCCTCGCCTTCAGCACTGCCTTTGTCTTCTCGTCCCTCTCCCGCACACTCAAACCAACAGATGGCCCATAAACCTCCTCCGTCTCACGAAACACCCGTTCCTTCCAGCCCTCCCCCTTCCCAAAGCCCACTTCCCCCTGCTCCTCCCAACAAGCCTGCACCGTGCCCCCAATCTTCTCAAAAAAGGCCCTCAACCCCCCTTCCCCACCGCCCATATGATACGACTTGAAGGGCCCCGCCACCGTCCACCGCGGACCCATCGAGTTCTCAACAATGGCATCCAGCTCGTCCACCCCAACCACACCCTCCTGCACCAGATGCACAGCCTCGCGCAGAAGCGCATACGCAAGCCGGTTCGCCACAAACCCTGTCGTCTCCCGCTTCAGCAGCACTGGCGCCCGTTCCAGGGCCTTCCAGTACGCAAACGTGCGCTCGATCAAGGCGGGCGGCGTGGTTGGTGACGGGACGAGCTCTAGCAGCGGCATGATGTGCGGGGGGTTATAGGGGTGGACGACGATGAGGCGGGATTTATCGTGCATGTGGAGTGCCTGGATGGAGGCTGGGATGCCGGAGGTGCTGGACCAGAAGAGGGCGTGTGCGGGGGCGTGAGTTTCGACCTGGGGCCAGAGAGATTGTTTGAACGCGGGGGTTTCGGGGCCTTGCTCCTGGACGATGTCGGCGGTGGAGACAGCGGTGGGGAGGTCTGGGCTGAGGGTCAGGCGGCGGGAGGAGAGGAGGTCTGGGAGAGTGATGGTTGCGGAGAGCGTGGCTAGGTATCCTGTTTTGGGGTGTTAGATATAGTGATAATTATATTTTGATGGGGTGTTTAGATAACGGGCAGACCTGGTAGAGTCTCCTCAATATACTCTTTCAGATCCGGCCTGGTATCGTAGATGGCCACCTCGACATCGGCAGACTGTGTAAGATGCAATGCGGCAAAGGAGAGGCCAATTGTCCCTGACCCGATGAGGGCGACACGCGTTGGCTTCGGAAGCTTGTCAACAGACATGACTGTATGGATCAAGTTGGTTCAATCTATACTTAATTAATGAAGCGGCCAGGTCGGATTTCGGCTGATGAAACAAATTCGGCAAACAAAGAAGAAAATAGAAACAAGAGAACACGAATATGCAAGTTACAGTAAATAAATATCCAGTTCAAGCCCTTCCAGAACCCTTTAGTTACACGCAATAGGACCAGACCGGAGGTTTGTAGCTCACTTTATGCCGAGAGCGAAGGCTTGTTCGGGCTGTATGGTGGAGCAAACAGTTCCCACCAAGCGAACCCGTCTGCCCCGAATCTCGGGAATATGTTTCTGATTTTCGTTTCTACCACAATGGAATGCCGTTAATTTCTGGCAATGGCTGATTTCCACGGCTTTTAGCTTGTTCGGCGGATTAGTAGTATAATTGTGGTATTTGTCGCCAATATTGGGAGGGTTCAACGATCCTATCATTGCTTCGGACGTGAAAGTCATGTTAAGCAGGACGGATGACATCATAAATATATATATATGCGGGGTGTTTAGTCCAAGCCATTATTTAATTGGCTTTCGTCGCCGCTCAACACAGTTGTCCATGGATGTTATGCTCGACAAGCTCCACGATCCCTATTCTCCACCGACGGATAAATTACAACTGCACCGAGTTGATTAATAGATAGGGACACCATGCACTGGGACAATGCTTTAATTGAAAAAAAAAAAAAAAAAAAAAAAAAAAAAAA